>JARFOD010013420.1:0-11290 GCA_031763545.1 Mopalia muscosa
TCATTTGGGTCAAGGTCATATAATAGCAGTAACAATAACAATTTTCAAAAAAATATATTTGATTTTTTACAGGTATACGTTGGATGTTTATGATGCCTGAATAATTTTGCTCAAAACACTTTCTGTTTTCTAAATAATCAGTTCCATTCTTTATTTTGTCTTTATCTCAGCTTAGTATATATCTATGACATAGTGGGTTTTTCCCGTGGACCCTTCATTTGTATAGGTCTATTTAACCTGTAAATGACAACCAGATATATGGATGACTTACTGTTACCCAACAATGACACAACAAGAAAACGTCACAACACTAAAACAAAGTGTGCAATTTTACGATGACAGATATATTACCAAATCAGATTCAAACCTTTCCCTTAGAGAGTATCAGGACATACACAGCTCTCTCAAACCACTCATGTTTAGCAAGACAAGTCAATTATGGTTGACTTCCTTCCGTTAAGCTGAAAATCTATGAAATAACCTGTATAGTAAGTCTCTGTAATAGTTACAGTATACATGTATAAATCCTTCTTTATAGCCTCTGAGAAAAGTATGCCTTTTACTCGAGGATGGCCAGAACAGGGTTTGCTTTTAAACATCCAATAAAATCCCTTTATAGGCTGTTTCAACTTTAAATCTTCATATAGATTTTGATTGGTTCTTGACAAAGTTGTTCTCCAAATAGCAAGTAAAAACGGCTTCAGCTTTAGATATGACATAAACAACTACAGTTTGAAAGGCCTCAAATGACATGACCTAATCAACATTGTTTGCAGAGACTCTGTTTGGCCATCCTCGAAAAAAACATAAACCTTTACCAGTGTTTAAAATGAATGGATTTGTATACAGAATTAGCCATTGATAAGTGAGTGTAGTAAAGTTCAAACAATTTGTATCCGCTGTAGCATTAAATAAACTCACGTTAAGAAGATCAAAATGTCGCGATTTGTCAAATTCGTCAACAAAATCTTCAAATTCTCCCGTTGCCATGGTGAGCAATGCAATCATCGTTTCTAGTCCACTGCTAAAAACTGTCCTTTTTTCTACACCGAGAAAGGCTATGTAGAATGCTGTGCAAAGTGAAGTCACATAACGGAATACAAGTGCCATGGGGGATATCACAGAAAAAGTGCCCAACCAAAATGAAAATATAAACAGAAATCAATACATTAGAAAAAAGACAACAACGACCACATAGATGATAGTGCATTAAAATATAATTAAAAAAATATGAAGAAAAAAAAAATTAGATAAAATAATCAAGGCATTTAAAAGAAATTCTCTAAAATAAACATTGAAAACACGTTAAAAAATTTTCCATTATATTATGTGTTCAAAAACGCAGGCTTAATTGCCAGAAAAATGTAATTTTGTAGAGGTTTGTAGGTTACCCATAGCAAATTCAGATTAAGATGTACTCAGAAACTTTTCTACGTGAATTCATCAAGAGCATATCATGATTCGTTGGTTTCAATCAACATCCCTGTGTCATGTTGCCAGATTTTCAACAATATATATATGGCATACCGATAGGAGCAATAAAATAGGCTACCTTTCTATTCTGCCTCTAACTTTTCGAACATTTTCCCAGAGAGGTGTTCGTATTGTAAGGGATTTAACGGTAAGTAAAAACAGAAAAACATACAGGTTGTGCTGAAAAAGAATGACAGATTATTGTAATTTTAATGTAAACAATATCAACTCAAGTTAGGCAATATAAACTGAACTTCGTGCACACTACGAGAGTTACAAGTTATAACATAAGTGGGTTTTCACAGTACGGTTGGGTCAGCCAGATTCTCCTTCAATGACTCCAGCATGGGTCCGTTTTCGTCGAAATAATTTGAAAAAGCAGGTGTTTTCGAACAGAAAAAACAACTATCATCAATCAGCTGTTCTGAATAGAGTCGGTTAGGCAAATCTGACTTTCTTCCACTGTCTATAAGCGGTATTATCCACTAAATCTGGTTGAATCTGTGGTGATTTGATAACGTTGACATTCAGCCATGTTGACAAATCTACCCATTCAACAGACACTTTTCTTATACTACCGTGGCTGACAGAAGACAGCTGTATTGTCAATAAAGTCTAAGCCTGCATTGATGATACCTGGATCTAAGTAAGGTAAGGTACCAGCATAGCAGCCTTCCCTGTCATTGGTACAGAGGAACAAAGATATGATGGTATGAGAGAAGAGGAAACTTTAGTGTTAAAATTCTACCTTCAGTACCTTGTGCTATATAAATAATGTAAGCTACAGAAAAACAAAATTAAAAAAAACAACATAATTTTGTTGTTAAGTTTTATGGAAAGGGGTGTAACTCTGTTAATCATATCGTCACAAAATGAGCAAATTGAATTTTGTGCATCATATTACGCTACAACATATTAAAAAAATCTTACTTTGTTTCCATTATTTTTGGATTACACTTTCTTAGTTTGAACAGATTCTAGTTCAGAAAATTTTGCCGGTTGAAACCCGACCAGAATCGAACCACTGACCTTCAGAGTAAGACACTGATCGCCAGCAGTAAATGCTGGCCACCTAGACCACTCAGCCACCCAGCCTTCTACTGTTTAACTTCACTTTCAAACTCAGAAAGTGTAATCCCAAAATAACAAAAATACTGTTAAACTTCACTTTCTAAAAGACACAAAAATTATTCAGCACAGGGCTAGTTATGCAATATCCATAAACTGGGACTTTTACCAAGCGCTGCTTTAATAATATATAAACCTAATTACAAATTTGAAAGGCAAAATACAAAGTGTGCAAAGTGCTGAAATAAAACACCAAGAAAATACAACATCATTTAAATCAAAATTCAAAGTTTGAGTGCTGTCAAAATTGTGCAAAACTGGATAACCTAACAACAAATTGTGCGCCACAATGTTTCCATGGGTATACATACTCTCCCAAGGTCAGGATATTGAGTCTCGACAAAGGAATCGTAAATTTCTCCAAATTCCCCGAGAGACATTATAAACATGCCCATCATCGATTCTATTGGGTGACTAAAAACACTGCCATCCACGCCACGGAAAACGACAAACATGGCTGAAATTTAAAATGGAGGTAGGGAACTGAAATTCATTGGTAAAAACTTTATCTGATTAGTTTAAAACGTCATATTTCAGAGCATTTGCTAAAATGAGGTCTCTGACTCACCTGTTGCCGTTAATTCGAGAAGAACATAGGGGAAAAAAAAAACTAAAAAAACACCCCAACCCACCAAGATATCAGCAGTCAGGAATCGCTCCAGAATTAGAATTCACATTTCTTCCTGTTATTTTTAACCATTTTACGAAATCTGCCCGCCTAATATGACGGGTGGACAGGTCTTTAGCTCAGACTATGATGTAGTGTCTGAAGACTGGTTAACATGACAACACCCATAAAGCTTGACATGGGCCTACCTTGTGAGAATCCTATCACAAAGACGGCGTAGATCATGAAGAACCGAAGCAGATCTCCTCTGATCATGTTGTAAATCATTACAACAAACGGCCCAACAATTCGAAAACCCCTGAATAACATAACACATACAATTGAAAGCAATAAATAAATTTATTCAAAATTTTAAAATTTGAACGTGAAATTTAATCAAAATCTTCTGAGAAAACAAATGATTTGTTTTTTCTTCTGTTTTTACACCAAAATCCTGGAATAATGACAAAAAGAGGTAAAACTGTAAAACAAAAAATGTCAAGTGGTTTTAGACAATACGGCTTTAATGCTATTTTTCTTATGTACAGTTACGGCTGTGTTATTAGTAACATTTGATGGGGGTTTTACTTAAGGTTATGTCACTTGCATAAGGGCATGCCAGTCTAATAGGTAAGGAGAACCACCCAAGACTCACTGGCTACACACAGTGACATGACATCACATGACAATCACATGACCAAAAACAACTGGCTTCATGTTGTCCCTTATATTCGAGAGCACCAGGGCAACATGAAACCCCTCCACCCAGTTATGGTTTTCAAGCAAATCACATGACCAAAAATAACAAACTGGCTTCATGTTGCCCCTTACATTCGAGAGCACCAACATGAAACCACATACACCCAATTTATATGGTTGAGAATTTTGAGCTTTCATCTGCAGACTGTGGTCAGGATGTTTGTTACAGGCTTAACGTCATACTCCATGTATTTCACTTATATGGCAACGGATTATCCATTACATACTGTTTCTTCGCCAATTACGGTAGCAGACCAGGCAGAAACTTCATAAAACCCACCCCAGGCCACATTGTGTGATTCACACATTTACCGGAGCTTGATCCAGTGAACTATAGGCAGCAGGCCCCAACTGTGGTTTGGACAGGAGGCCCAGACCTGGGCTCTAATCTTTTCCAGCACAACCTTAGAATCGGTCCTCTAAAATTTTGGGAAATAACCTGAAATGTGCGTTGATTATCACATGACAAAATTTGTTAAAATCAGTAGCAAAATGCAAATTAAGATGAAGACTGCAACAATTTGGGAAACATTTAAATTGGTCCTCCTAAATTAGGTTTGCATAACCATGGGGCCGTTCTGTCCATTCCCTCCAACAGCACAGGACGAGAGACCCAGTATAAAGGGCACATTTTCCCATATACATGTATCAAGCAAGTTACCATTAAATTCATCGGGCAGTAAATCTGTTCTTTACAAAAGGCCTTTTTTAAAATAGTTTTCAAAATGCCTTATAACTTACCTACAGAAGAACAGAAAGTAGGGGGCAGTGCAAAGAATAGCAAGTACTCCCATGATATCCTCGTACTGATATGCACACGCAGCTCGCCCGGGTAGCATGAGAATGACAAAAATACAGGAGCAGAGGAAGAGCCCTTTGGTGGGAGCGCCTTTCTGGAAATAAAAACGCCATCCAAGAAATGATAATGTCAAACAAATTACGCTCTGCCAGGATTTTAATTTTCATTGGTATGTAGGTCGGACCTAAACCAGTGAAAACAATCAAGGACCTGTCATTTACATGAGCTGCTGGTCCTTCAGACCAGTGAGTTTTCAGATTTATTACACTTCTTGTACTGAGAATGATTTGAGGTTTTGCTGGACCCCTTGGGCTCAAATTGAACCAATTTTTTAAGGTTAAATGAGGCACTGTTTATTAGTTCAAGGACTATTCTACTCGGTCAACTAATTTTTTTGATTGTCTTGTCTTTTCATTTTTGCAAGGGGTCTGAGAGCACCAGGGCAACAGTAAGCTCCAACCGAACTCAAAAAGCCTTCTACTGTTAACACAAGCGCAAAAATCATGAAAACCACTACATCCACACAAACTGCTACTTCAACTCAAAATGATACAAAAAAGCAAAATAAACAAACAAAAAATAAAAAACCATCAGGCCCAGAGGCTCGTCCTTCCAAGGCCACACGCGACGCTGTTCAAACGTTTCAGTCTGTTGCTCTCGCAAACCGTTTTGATGCCTTGGATGGGATGGAGGTAGAAATCAGGCCTCCTCCTAATACAGCTCGCCCACCTCCGCCAAACACAACGGCAAACACCCTCGGTTAAAAGCCAACAGAACACATAGTGCTGGTGGCTCACCGAAGCGAAAAACTAGACATTGATACGAATATTTGTAAATAACTATATATGAAATAGTTTTGAACAATCTGATCTTTCGAGATATTTTATCCAAAACAAAAACAAAAAAACCAACAAAAAAACATACAAAAACAGGAAAAAAAATTATATATATATATATATATGAACACTATTGTATGTCCTTTTAGGTGGATTAGTTTCTTTTTGCTGTATACTGCCAGGGATGCAGTCTGTTCGAAATTTATCTTTATTTAGATAACCTTTAATGAATGATTTATACTATTTGTTCAAGCAACAGCGTAGCTGAAATACTGCTGAATGTGGCGTTAAACACCAATCAATCAATCACCAACCGAACTCTGCTGCAAACTAAAGCTCAACCACCTGTTCTGTCAGAAATACTTGGTTGTACAAACTATGAAATCCTATAGCATTTAGATGTACAAATTTAAATTTTCTGACAAATCATAGTGCATACTAACTGAAAACATTTGCATCTCAGATACGATTGCAAAGTCCTATAAATAGGTTCCAAAGTAGTAACTTGGTGGACAAGCTATGAAATACTACAGCATCTAGATGTACAAATTTATATTTTCTGAGGAATCAAGGTGCATACTGAGTGAAAACATTTGTAACCCAGATATGATTTCGAATTGCTTGTTTGTTTGAATGGGGTTTAACGTTGTACTCAAGAGTATTTCTCTTCTCTTATATGATGACAGATTGTCCATTTCACTCTGTTTCTTGTCTTATTACAGTATAAAACTGTGAGGAAACCTTGTAAAAACGACCCCAGTGATTCCCGGAGTCACATCTTGTGACTCACTAATATACTTAATAGTTGACAGACGGACTCGATCCTGTTAATGGTAAATTGGAGTAGGATTAAGTCTGCTTTTTTGTTTGATTGGTGTTTAACGTCGTACTCAAGGGTATTTCACTTTTATCATGACGGATTGTCCACTTCACACTGTACACAGCCTTATTACGGAGGAAAACCAGGAGGAAACCTCGTAAAACAACCCCAGCAATTATCAGTGCCACATCTAGAGACTCACTAATAAACCTGATGTTCTACAGACGGATGGGAAATTGCAGTAGGATTAAGAAGTGCACATGCTACCAGTAAGCCATGGCTGCAGGTCCCAGATACAATTTTGAAGTCCTCTAAATGACTTCTGAGGAAGTAGCTTGGTGGACAAAAAGTTTAGGAACTATCAAAGGATACTTACCAGAGTAGTTAAGAAGATTTTAAGGCCCTGATGGGAGATTTCTTTCAAAGCGAGTAATATATACAGGCAGGATCCTACATATATTATAGCCTCCAAGACAAACCGAGCCTGAAAACACCAGATCATTAGTATAATTGTTTCCCTAAAATTTGCCATGGAACTTGATCTATTACAGCTAAACAATGTTCTTTCCCAGTTAACTGATGAACAACAAATCCACTTTGGCCTCAGCTATTTTAAGATAATAACAATGTAGCTAGCAAAGTCAACCCTTAAAGATATTCCAAAATGGGTTTTAAATCAGATGTTTTCTAGGTATCAATTATTTGGGAATACTTTATTAAAAGCCAATTATTAACAGTTATGGTGTTTATCACCATATTGGAACAATATGCAATGTCGGCCATATTTTTTTGTGAAATTTTGTAGTAAAATTCAATCACAAAGTTTGAAGTTAATATCTGAATTTGAGTGATGGTCATTTTGGTCTGTGGAAGGTGAAATGCAATCTCATCTGTTTGTTAACTGGAGGAGAAGTTTTCTTACAATGTCCTCGCCACGATAGGGCTTCATCAGGTAACATGGGTCGATTGTTTTCTCTTTCACTTGTGTCACATTCCCGTTATCCGTTACATTTTTGGTTGTGACAGTTGGGTGTAAATCGGTACCAGGTCGAAACACGAATGCCAGGATGAATGTGAGAAAATAGGCCAGGAAAATAAAAAGACGTCTGTAAAACCTTAAAAGAGAAAAAAGAAGGGTTTCAGATCAGAATAAAAAGCTGTGTTCAGGAAAAATCCCAAATTGTTTTGTACTTATTTCACGCAATTACGAAAAAACAAAGCAAGGAATTGAAAAATGTTTTTTTCTGTTGTGGTGCCATGCCAATATAGGGGTTTTCAGTTATGACATTACGACAACAGAGCTAAATAACATTATCGGTTTACGGCAAGGGAGGGCTAATCCACAAATTTTAACATGCGCTGTATAGGGAATATTGCAAAGTAACACGTTATTGTCATACAACTATATAAATTTCCTTTTCCATAGTTTTAAGTATAATTTTTTGCAAAAGTTACAATTTTAAAGCTATTTCGCTCAAAATAAAAAAACACAATGTTAAAGCATACACAGGCTGCCCTACGTGCCTCTTGCCACGTCATTTCACAAAAGGGACGTCACTCTGTTATCCTAACATCATAACTCAAATATCTGTATTGAGCCGAATGAACTAGTCCTCATATTGTGTTAACATGTTAATACTCCAGATTGCTTTGTATCTTGTAAGATTGATTGATTGGTGTTTCATGCCATTCTTAAGGGTATTTCAACAATTACTGCCACTTGCACAACCATAAAATGTGAAGTGTTTTTGACTATGTTGGAAAGTTAATCTTCCTCCAGTGTTAAGTAAAGACAACATTGCTACTCTCCAAACAAACTGCCTTTGGCCGGATGGCATATCTTGTAAATAATACAAATAGTACTTATAAATATCATAAATGATGGCTGAGATTATAGTTCAAAATTCTTTATTTGGCACAAGGCAGGTGGTTGGAGGGAGCTTAATGTTGCCCTGGGGCTCTAGGAGCTAAAGGTGAACAGGATGTCAATCTGTTCGTGGTGTCTGTATCGCATCCCAATGTTGTCCTGTCCTGTCCTGCCTTTGTCTGTTTCTAGTGGTGTCTAGGGTGGTTTCCCTCACCACGTCGTCATATAAGTGAAATATCCTTGAGTACGACATTAAACGCTAATTAAACATCAAACAAAATTCTTCAACAACAAAATTGCCCGAACATGAAATACCTGAATCTTATGAATGTCCTCCATTTTTCTAACAATAAATACACCACCAGCCCTTCCATCATTTCTAGGTGACCTTCTTTATCCTGATGGGGAAAAAAACTCAATTAACAATGTGTGACCGGCTCCAGAAAAATACAGACTAAGTCACAAATCATTCTTTTGGTTATTGAGCTAGTCGTAAAAATACTTGGCAGCAAGCTCATGTCGTGGAACATTTACCCAAAATTTTAGGAAAATTGGGCTCTTTAATTTGGATATATGGTGCAGCGCTTAACACAAATAGTATGCCATTTAGTAAAAAACAATATCACCTAATTTAGCATAATTATTATGCACAGAATTCCATACAACTTTAATAATGTCTTCCTTTCCAGTCAGGCAAACTGGGTGTCAAATTTCAGAAAAATTCCCTAGGTACATTTAATTCTGAAAGCCTTTATATGGCTGACACCGACACCAACAGAGGGGTAGGACATAAACTCACCTTACTTCATTCATACCGGCGAGCTAAACATGGTATACCAGGTCAATATTGAGATTTTAGTGAAATTAAACTGAAGCAACTGTAAATCCTTAACGTGGTAAAGGCAATTTAATCTGGCGTTAGGGACTAATCGCCTTTCAAGCAACTGGCCCCTGTGCCGTCGGAGAGAACGACCAGAACAGAGTTTTGCCCATGGTTAACCAAATTCATTTAAGAATGACCTATCTCTAGGTTTTCAGAGTTGTTCAATGAGGTTGTCTAAAATGTCATTTTACCGCAGATTTTGAATGATTTTGTCAACAGATGGCTATGGTATTATGAAGTTATTATGCATTATCCTTCATTATTGTATGCTGCCATGTGAGCAAAATAACTTTAAGTACAGCATCTGACAAACAAACAATCATTTACAGTTTTAAAATCACCAGAGTGACGTAAAAACACTAAGCTACAGAAAACAAAGTTTAACGTTTTACCGCGCACAGGTCTGCTGTTTTGGGGTAATTCCATGTCAAATCAATCAGTGGTCCTTGTTTGACCTACTCAGATTTTAATGAAACTACATAAAAAAAATCCATTGTGTGAAAAATCAACACACACAAAAAACATCATACAACATTTTGTTTCTGAGAGAGAGCCTCTTGAAATTTGCTCAAAAAGCCCATGAAAATGCGCGAATGTGTCTTTTCTAACTTTGGTAGCTTATTACTTGGGATTGGAAAAATAAAAAATGTAATAAAAAATGCCAAATTAAACAATTGAAAAATGTAAAAATTTACCCCATAGACGATAAGAGACAGAGCAGAGTTTTTGTTGATTTCTCCAATATTTGAGATAGTATCAATGTGTTCCAACGGGTATCCAGCACAAGTCACATTCCCATATATCCAGTAATTCTCTCGCTCAAATTCCAAGATATGCTCATACATCTGCCAATAAAAAAAAATATTAAAAACAATAAAATTTAACTAAATATTTATATTTTTGTTCCATGTCCTCTGATTTGTTATCTTATTACCTGTCATTTTTTGAAACAGCAGTTGGATGTTTAAGCTGAAATTTTTAAATTTATGATTTGATGAATTTTACGACGGATTGTCCACTTCACACTGTACACAGCCTTATTACGGTGGAAAACAAGGAGGCAATTAACCTCGTAAAAACTACCCCCGCGATTGCCGGAGCCACAACATGCGACTCGCTCATGTACCTGATGTATATGACATGAACGTCAGGCAGAGCACTATTCACCGTTTTGGAACAGGTTTCCGTGATTTAATTCTGCCGAAGACCGGCCCCAAAATGGTATACCTCACATAACAACTGCAGCACAAGATCTCTTCACACAGGTCCATCATAACTAGCACAGCAACGAACACAGCTGGACTGGCACCTGGCTTGAGACAGGTGTCTGCACAAACCATTCGGGCTAGGAGACCATACGTCCATTGACTCAGTTCTGCAGCGTCGACATTTACGTGTTCGCTGGTAAAACTGCCCGCGAGTATGGTTCAGCGGCAAGCCATGTTTCCTTTTACAGATACATACTGGACGACAACGCTTATACAGGCGCAGCAATGAACGTTTTTCCAACAACTGCGTTGCGTCATTTGACAGTTTCGGTTGAGGCAGTGTCATGATTTGTGGAACCATATCCTACACAGGCAGGAGTGAACCGGGCAATTTGACAGCTGTACGCCATCGGGATTGCTTCCAATTATGGATCGACAGAGAGAAATCCTTCAGCAGGACAATGTCAGACCTCATACGGTACTTTAAACAGAGGAATACCTAGAGGATGAGAACATTAGTGTTTTGCCATGGCCGTCAAACTTGCCAGATCTCAACCCTATTGAACATCTTTAGTACGAACTGGACAGACGTTAACACCAGCGTAACCCAACGCCTCAGACGCTTCTACAACAGTCCCAAACACTGAAAGAAGAATGGGTTAGGATTCCGCGTTCCGGTTTGAAAGACTCATTCGCTCTATGTCAACGAGGTATCACGCGGTGACTGTAGCTCACAGAGGCCACACAAGGTACTGACTTCAGCATCTTCGTGCGGCGCTTTTTGTTGATGAACACACCTCCGCTGCAGTTGGTCCATAGCGAGAACATTACCACATACTTGTACCAGCTTTAACTATGCTACCTCCCAAAATTACTGAATTATCCTGCTTTGTACTAAAGAGATAATTCT
>JARFOD010013431.1:0-11289 GCA_031763545.1 Mopalia muscosa
GCAGATTTGTTTGTGATGTTCTGTATTTTTGTCCGTTGTCATATAAGTGAAATACCCTTGAGTACGATGTTAAACACGAATCAAACAAACAAACAAACAATTAAGTCATACCCTGCATTAACCTTTTAGAATTCCTAAACTCTGCAAATTTTAAAAAATCTTTATATACGTTACTTTTTTAATCAACATAATATATTACTTTTGTGATGACTTCAAAGTGACATCAAAAAAACATTTTTTTATTACTACATTTAATCATCTACATATCCAATTCAACGCTTCGATCATTTATTAAGGTAATCTTATTACGATTTATTTATTTTTTTGTGTATATTTTCATGTTTTATTGTTAAAATAATATGTTTATGAATATGAAATTTAAGAAAAATTATGTACTGTATTTATTAAAGACAACAGGGGAGAGCAAATTTTCAATTTGACTGTAATTTTTTCCTCGTTAAATAAAGTTATAATTATTATAATGCAGTACCTTTAACCTTGGACATGGCTTTTAATGTCAGTCAGTTTGTTTTTCCTAACGTGTAAAACCCTAAAACCTTAATAAACACATTTGATAATGTATTGGCATCATTTAATCTGTCAATTTCCTTTTTTTTGTGTGTTTTCAGAGGAAGATTCGTTGATAACATGTCATTGTTTGAAACCATATGCAGGAAGACCCATGATAGAGTGCTCAGAATGTGACACATGGATCCATTTATCCTGCGCAAAAATTCGCAAATCGAACATTCCAGATACATTTGTGTGTCAGCAATGCCGGGATTCTAAATTCACAATGCGAAAATCTTCGCGATCAAGGACTGAAACCAAACGTATCAGTGTGTAGTTGTTAGTACCTGGTGGCACCAACAACCAAATCATGTCTCATATATTGTAAATACACATTTATGGCATCTTTGAAAACCATTGATTTTATGTGAAGAAAACTTTGTGATCGTGAAATCTACAGAGCAACATACTGTGCCTTTTGATTCCAGTGAGGAGAAATCAGACTATACATTTGCGAGTAATGAGTAACTTTTTTCACTACTGCAGACTTGGGACAAACAAAGAAGTGATTTTTATTCCAGTTTAGCAGGATTCTTGAAAGACCCATAAGGATTAGGGTCAGTCCTTTTACACTCAAAATGTCTCCCAAATTTTTAAGGCATTGGACAGGACATTTCCAGACGATCCATGGAACCCGGAGCTTCCTGTTGCCCTGGAGATTATCAGACCTAGAGGGCAACATGAAACCCATTCTAATTCTAACTGTTTTAACATCGTGTTATCGCCCTGTCTTTTTGTTTTTACTAGTGGTGGGCATGTGCACCGTCATATGATTGAGGTCACATAAAGAGCTGTATAAACACCAAACCCCAACCACATTATAAGCATTGACAGGATATGGTTGTAGTTCTGGCTAACGTCCTGCCAAATTTCAGCTCAATATCTATCCGAAATGAAATCTTGAGAAGTATGCATTTTATGAGGAACAACAAACTATGTATATAATATTCAACAATTGAGACTTGAGAGTGACTTCTGTATTGTCTTTTCAAATGTAAAGTGCAGCGACATAGAGATGTTTTATTTTATTTACGAAAATCTTCACACAGAAATCACCTCCTTATCTTGATGTATTTATCTTAGCTCAGAAACAATGTCCAAAACAAATGAGGACTTTATGGTGTTATAACCATAAATAGTAAATGTAGCCCAAATCCTTGGAAGATGTAGTTACTTTGGAAAATGACTTGGTTATTTGATCAGTTGATATCGTTTAATTTGCACAAAGCAACGATTAAATACAAAATGTGTAAGCAGCCAGTTTTGATGATTTGAAGTTAAATAATGTCCTGAAATTTCTTGTCCTTGATACACTAGCTTAGTACTTAAAGCATTAAATTGTATTGTGGTTCTGTCCTGCCGCATGCAGGTAGCCAGGGGTCACTATTACTCATTAAGTCGAGACATAAGAAAAGCAGGCTACTTTACTTTTAGTTCAGTGCCAAATTACCAGAAATAATTACATGAAGTTTAAATGAATATTGACGCATTCTATTCAGTTAAAGTGAGGCATACAAAGGCCAAAATAAAATAGAATATAAGTGAATAAGTGGCTCTCCTAAGATGACGAATTTATGATAGTAGTTAAAACAGAAAGCACAATCTATTTTGAAAAGTTTGATATTGTCTATCTTGTTTTACCTGTGGTTTACTTTATCCAAGCTTTATATTGGATTCTTGGTTGGTAACCTATTGTGTTCTAAAATTGACTATATCATTGATATGAAAGTGATTGCCTTGATATTTTAAGTGGTTTCGAAGTAGTAATTCCATCTGAGTAAACTTACAGGTGTATCATATAGTGAATATCATGGTAAATAGATTCACCAAATAAAAGTGCTTTTTACATTCCAGAGTCTTGACAACTATCATTGGATGGGGATCCCAATATCTCTCTTTGAAATTTTATATACTTGTATAATGTAGCTCTGTGTCTCTATAATTAATAATATTATGTTTTAATAATATAGAGAATAAGGTTGGTGTGGCAGATTTCTCAGCAGTTTTATACTTTATTCAATATTTGAATGTATATTATCATCCTTTATTCGCTCATATATTCACAATGTGTGATAACTATAGGGATGTATGGGATTTTACATGTCCCAAATATTGAGTTGATTATTTTTTTCATTATATAGACTTAAGAGTATTCAGTATGAGCGTTGGAGAATCAGCCAATGGTCATTGGGTACATTATACACACACTGTTGAGAAATCAGATATAGTTTTTGATGATTGAGATGTATTTTTGGTAATTCTGATGATTTTTTAAAATGTCGACATTAAATTTTGGATAATTAATGCTTGAATAAGTAGTCTAAATTGTAAGGTATTTGATCTTCAAAAATGGTATACTATTTTGTGAAAGTTAACAGGCATCGACAAGTGAAACCAGATTATTCTTGCCTGTATTAATCCACATTATGATGATCATATGTTACAAAACCAATAAAAGTTACATATGGGTGTATGGCGATCGAGTATCGCACTTCATTTTAATTTTAAAACCTTGTTGACAATCTTTTAAAAATATACTGAAATACTAAATTGCCATGCATTCATGTATATCTTTTATTGGAATGGGAGGGCTCCTAGTTTATTTACCTTCAAAAATCAACGGAGCAAACCACCCTGCACACTTTTATAAAGAAGCCAGTAGTACAGTGGTGTATCTTCATTGTAACAAAGAGTTGTTTTAGGGGGAGATCTTGATCTTAAAACTATGTGGGCAGCGATCTTGATCTTAAAACTATGTGAGCGGCGACCTTGATCTTAAAACTATGTGAGCAGCGATCTGGATCCTAAAACTATGTGAGCAGCGATCTTGATCCTAAAACTATGTGAGCAGCGACCTTGATCTTAAAACTATGTGAGCAGCAGTACATTGATAACTAGGCTAAACTATGTTCAGTTGTGATACATGTCTGCATTCTTCTAGAGCCTCTGGGAAGTAGTGAAGATTTGGAACATTGTTTTATGCAAAACCCTTTTAAATAATGACAATTTAAATGTTTCCATATTATCATGACAAAATTAAAACAAGAATGTTTTTAAATGTTAAATTTTGTTTAGAGTAAAGTCTACTTAATGAAGGTATTGTTATCCCCAGGCACATGTAAACAAAGAAATATGATAAGCTCTGTTAGTTAATCTGTAATTAGGGTAAATCTTGTCAGCACAGCTGCTCATCAAGATCTGTTTGGCTTCCTACATCAGCCAGGCTTCATTTTACTCACAGAGGACAGGCTGATGTATGTCATTTACTTTGATAAAAGCTTACTTGTTGTCAAACATGCAGTACTGTAACTGCAGACTATTGATTTGAAGTTTAAAACTATAGCTACAAGTAATACACAATGATGGTTCCTTTTTCTCAGGAGTTTAGATTTTCTGGTAATTATTACTCCAATTAGCGGTTTAAAGTGTAAATATGTTAAATATGTATTATAATTAGTTCATTTGATATTTAGGTCACTACTTAAGGACCATACATTATTTTATGTAAGGCTAAGGCAAGTTGCTATTTTCCTTGCCATTTGTTTTAATTAATGGATATATAAACAGTGGACAGTTGTTCCAAAATGTATTACTGTGACCTCTTGTTGTACAACATCCTGTCACAACTAAGTTGCTTTGTGACATCCCTAAATTAAGCCTGGCTTAGCTTTTGTACAACCCAACCCTCTAATTGTTTGCTTTTATTTATTCACCCTTAATTTGAAGACCACACAGGTTCCAAAAAAAGTATATATATATATATATATATATATAGACAGACTATATGTACAGACTACTTCATTAACCAACAAAACAAAATACCATATATCGATATCAGATAGTTGCATTAACTGTTTTCATCTGATTATAAATGCCTGTAGAACTTAATTTGACCCAGGGTATCACGAGGAACTAGAACATAGAAACCTTTTGCTTAGTCAGACTTTATCTCTGCATCAAGTAGAAAACGTTTGAACAGGTATCTTCTGATACAAATTACATGGTGACAGGTAGTCTGGTGCACCTACTCCCGTTACAGATCATGAAACAGTACACCTGTCAGGTGTATATGGTTTATCTAACCACTCTAGAACCTCTTGCTTAGAACTGCTACACATAGATGGCATTATCATGATACATTACTACAAGCATGTGGACAGTTTGAAATCAGCAATTTGAGGTAATTGAAAAGGCTAGTGTTATTCATTGAGATTAAGTTGTGCATTAACCACACTGTATGTTGTAACATACTTGAATAAAATAAATTTTCTGTTTTGACTGAGGAGTTAACCATGCATTGATGGCAATAGTCCTTTTCATCAATCTATACAATAATTTTTTTATGATCATATTTCCTGTACTACAATCTTTTTTCTGATAATAAAACGGACAATTCCCCCTCCCCCCAACAAAACAAAAAAAAGCAAGCCAGCATTTAAACCTGGATCTTATGGGCATATCACACTCAGTTTTCAACCTTTCAGAAAGTCTGGAAGGGTTTGGCTGATGTGTTCAGGTTCCTTTGCATTTAGTGTTCACAGGTGATATTTTGCAGGAAAGATGTTACATGTATAGTGTGCATCTACTTCTCCGCTTCCTGTAAGTTTAAATTTCCCAACATAGTCACTAATATATTTATATCCAGAACCACATTGTGTGAAGCGATTTTTTTTTTTTCATGAATATTTGTCTGAAGTCCAGACTTTTGTGTGCATTAGTTAAATTATGAAGCAATTGTCTCAATTTGAAAAAAACTTATGGCTGATTAACAGGATTTTAGTTGTGCTATTATGAAAACTTTATTTGATGTTGTATAAATTTGCTATCCATGTTATATAGATCAACAATGATCTGGCTAGAAGTCACCTTATTACATTTAGTAAATAAATCACTGATTCTTTAAAATCTGTTCAACAAAACTTATTTGTCTTTCAATATTTTTTTTGCTAATCCGATGCATTCATATTTAAATTTTCCATTTCACATAAGCTGTATTATTGCTTTTGAGACATGGCAACTTCTTTTGGACAGTCTACAGGATAGATAGCCAAGTTACTCACAGATATTGTGAAAACGCATGGGAAAATTGGAATCCACATATCATTAGACTTCTTAGTTACTCCACATCAACTTTATTCTTGCTAATTATCACCTATATACAAAACCTCACCTGAAATCTTGCAATAGTGGTTAAAGAGTGTGCTTACTTATCCTACTGTGAGAGTCCCATGATAGGGGATGGTTGTTGTACGAGGTTTCTTCATATGATAATTAGGCAAGGAACAGTGTGAAGTGTACCATCTCAAAAGTGAAATACCCTTGTGTCATGTTAAACTCCAATCAAGTAAACACTCTCCTGAAAGAACGACAGTTTCTAAAGCATCACTCAAACATGATTTACTTTAAAACAGCTAACTGAAAAATATTTCTTAGAGGGTTGGACCTGAGAGCTTCCTGGTGACCTCAAATCTAAGGAAATATGAAGCTGAGTTTTATATATTGCATCTTGTCTTATGCAAGTTTGTTGCCAGTGATGTTGAGGGGGGAGTTCTTTCACCAATGGGGCTGTCATGACTGATGTACATATTTTAACCCAAATCAAACAATCAGTAAACTATTTCAAAGGGTTGGCTGTGGAAAGATGTGAGGACATTTTGGTATCAATTTACAGGTGTTTAGTGTAGTTTTGAAGGGTATTTGGTGACAGTGTCCTCCAAAACTTACACAACACATCGACTATTGTGTTGGCTCAGTTTTTCTTCACTGCTAAATGAATTTGATGTGGTTTTGTCTTGTTGAAGAAATATGTGTTAGATTGGAGGCTTTAATAGCACTGCCCTGGAGGTAATTCCACTCATAACAATATGTCACCCCAATGGGGTTAGACAAGGGTTAAAAAGTGACGTAAATGTATGACTCATGTGACTGATAGTTCCACTTACACCGAAAGTGTTAGCCAGAGGGGGGTGGCTGTGTCTTTGAGACACCAAGAAGCCATTGAGACAAATTTAACATTTGAAAGATAGGGGATCAGTAAAATGAGACACCCTGTCTCTGTAAAAATGGTGATTTGAGACACCCTCTACTTGATTTCTGGCTAATACTATGCTTACACCATTGAATAACAGGGTCAAATTTATACAAATATTCAGGTCATTCTATCTTGCACTTTCTTTCATATGAGTGACAGATTTATCTCCCTTTATAGTCCTTGGCCAACCCCATGGGTGAAGGAATCCATTCTCTAACAAAAGCTACACTGGAAAATCGCATTATTCATCACAAACAGATTGCTTTTCTTAGCTCGGACTGCACCACGAAGCTCCTACCAAACTGCTTGCAGCAAATATGTGAAATTAAAAATCTAATATTTGACTTCTTCTGACAAATGATTTTTGTCTCCTCACATCTTCTGGTTGCTTCGAGCTGAAGGGGGAACAGGAACCTGATCCGTTTGTAATGTCTTTATATTGCATCCTGTTATTGTCATGTATTTGTGCCATCAGTGGCATTTAGGGTGGTTTCCTTCATCATGTTAGTGAAGTAACCTTAAGTATGACATTAAATCCTGATAAAACAAAAAGAAAAAACACAGTTCAGACTTAACACCTCAACAATGAAATAGCAGACAATAGCCAAGTTCATATACACAGTCTGAAAGGACTACCTCCAAAGAAGATTAAAATAACTCAAATCTAGACCACTCGTCAAAGATTTGGCATAAAAGACAAGTTAATGGCAACTGTTTTATTGATGCTTCGTCTAACTTACAGGAGAGCAATGGACATTTGTTAAATTGTTTAATTGGCGGTTTTTGCTATACTTGGGTAATGAAGGAAACAATTTGGCTACTAGAGGAGACATCAAGAAAGACCCTCGTTCTGTTGTCTCCTAACCCTGAGACCATCCCAAAAAGCTTGTTAATCTGGTAGCATCTTTGCTTAACAGTCATGTTCAGAAAAAAGACAACTTTTTGTTGTGTTCAGTTTTGGCAATTCGGGAATGTGTTAAACACACATTTAACCTGCATTGAATGTTTTATTTCAGCAAAAGAAATTCTACACCATTGTTGACTGTTGCTTTTTTCTATGTGTGTGAATGACATAGAGTAAAACTGAGGCTTTCCCGTTGCTAAGAGTTTGACGTTACCGGGTCGGCAATTCGTTCAAACACAGCCATAAATTTATCTCCCTTGTTGCGCGTGACTTTCTGCCCCTCCTCAGTACTGTCAATCAATTTCCCACATACAATGTCAGCTTTCTGAAACACAAGTTTTCACACATTTATACATCTATTACAGTATAGCTTTGGTGATTAAGTTAATAAAAAAACTGGATAAAGCAATACAGGATCTGAGTAATGGATTAACTTCAATATATGAATTGAGGCCTTTTTTTACGTCATCCCACACACGTTACTTTACACTCTCGCCCCTTAGTTGACAGATGTGATTTGTAGAGGGCTCTCTAATCAGCTGGTTTTTTTGTGTTAGTTTGATTGGGTTTAATGTAGTACTCAAGGGTATTTCACTTATATGACGACCTGCCAGCCAAATGGGTGAAGGAAACCACCTTCCACACAACTGGCAACAAACAAAGACAAGACGGGACAACAACAGGACAACAACAGGAGGCAATTCAGTCACCACAAACAGATCGGCTTCCTGTTACTCTTTAGCTCTGAGAGCATTAGGGCAACATGAAGCTCTCTTCAACCGCCCGCCCAATTATTTTGGAACCTGTGATCCTGTTCCAACAGTAACAAGAGGAAGTTCTCAAGTGTAACCATTATGTAGTCTTAAAAACCAAAAAAGATTATATAGATATAAAGAGATTATAAACAATATAAATCAAACAGTACCGTTTCTTCATCGGTCAATCTTCTGAATAAAGGGAAGTCCAGGAAATGGCTGACCATCCAATCATGTAAATCCTTCACATCAGTTATTGTATATACGATACCCTGAAATCAAGCACATGTCCGGTCACACAGAGTTGATCATACAATACCCTGAAATCAAGCACATGTCAGGTCACACGGAGTTGATCATACAATACCCTGAAATCAAGCACATGTAAGGTCACACGGAGTTGATCATACAATACCCTGAAATCAAGCACATGTCAGGTCACACAGAGTTGATCATACAATACCCTGAAATCAAGCACATGTAAGGTCACACGGAGTTGATCATACAATACCCTGAAATTAAGCACATGTCAGGTCACACAGAGTTGATCATACAATACCCTGAAATCAAGCACATGTAAGGTCACACAGAGTTGATCAATTGGAAAACAGGTCCTCTGGTTCGGATTTTCAGGTAAATCAATAAAAATCATAAAACAAATGTTAAAAATATATATTTGTTTAAATGCTTTTTGCCACATTGGATTCATTATCGGTTTATTTGCCATGGTTGCAACAATTGTTTCACAAGCTTTTAGAAACAAAATATAACGATTGTAAAAAGAGACTCTTGCAAGTGCATCAGTGTGAAATCTGTCGACAATTTGCAGCATTTCTTCTTAGAACCAACCAAAAAAAGGCATTTTCACTCATATCTCACCGCCTGAAATCATCTGAACTGCAGTCCACCCAGCATTTAATGCATCGTTATAAGGGGGTTGAACCCACAATGTAAAGTGTTTTGCTCTTTTAAAAATCCATGTTCCAAGATAAGACAATCATTTTAAAATAGGACCCAATAATTCTCTTTGTCTATTCTATTGACCCCATTTATTTTGACATTCTGCCTGTGTGTGTAGTAATACAGCTGATGTTAGAGCTAATGAACTACTTTGCTATTAGAGAAATAGGCTGAATCAGTATTGTTTGTTATTTATCTGCCACTAGGTAATTAACAAATGTCCTCTCCCTTGCATGGAAGTCTGGATGCACTGGTCACAGATGGTACTTGATCAATTTGTTTGTTTGATTGGGGTTTAATGTCACTTATATGACGTGTCAGCCAAATGAGTGAAGGAAACCACCCTGGACACCACTGCCCACAAACAAAGACAAGACAGGACAAATAAGAACATAATACAGACACCACAAACAGATCGGCTTTCTCTTCCACTTTAGCTCTGAGAGTGCCAGGGCAACATGCAGCTCCCTCCAACCATCTGCCTTGATCAATTTGAATGGTTTGAGTTAACCTACTGTGTGAAAAGTGTGACCATCATCTTGATACACTGATAGCCACGTTTCTGATAATGGTTCTTAGATCTCTGTATTGTATCAAAAAGTCCATCGCGATCATCAGGAATCCCTGCAACACAGAAATACTCACAGATATGACATCATTTTATATTGTTTACGGGCAAAGAACATACTGTAAAGTTACAGGCTGAGTTGAAAAGACTATTAATAAGAGAAATTTATCAACTTTTAAAGTATCCTCAAAAAATGTCCAAATTTAATACCTTAATACAAGAGAACTTTTTGTCAAGAGTTATATTTTATACCATTTAGGTATGCCGCCAAACACTTTTTAAGCATCTTTTTAAAATAAAATAAAAAATCTTAGATACATGCACTCCCTTCCCTTCATCTTTGATTGGAGTTTAACCTTTAATTATTTAAACTAAAACCTGAACGTTTCAATAGGGTAAATGAAAGTTAAATTAGTGTAAAAACAACAAAATTTAGTGATATCCAATCAATTTACCAGGTGAAAACTACATTTGAAGTTTGATTTGTTTTGTTTGTTTCATTGGTGTTTAACGTCGTACTCAAGGGTATTTCACTTATATGATGACGGACAAAAATATAGAACATCACAAACAAATCTGCTTCCTGTTACCGTTTAGCTCTGGGAACACCAGGGCAACAGAACGCAACCTCTTTTCACGCCTCTTACGATCGACTGTATTCTGCAGGGCCATGGCCCACCAGCTCCCTCACGGGGCCATTTGAAGTTTGAAGTTAATTGCAACAGTGAATATTGTAAAACTACACAATTGAATTCTGGAATTTGGTCAAATGCAATATGATGATTCATCCTAACAGGCAGAAGCTTCATATTATCCTGTTTACTAGATTTGTGATAGAAGGACAGAGGCAGCATTCCGCCTACTCTAGTAGCAGGGATCCATTACATTACATGGTCAGCATTATTGTTGGCGGAAAACTGGGTACAACCTAGAAAACCCACAACCTTCAGGATCCAGAAAAGATAACCAAGAGGTAATGTTTGGTTCAGAAGCATACACTCTAGACATGTTCTCCAGAGGCCCTAAGCGCTTAACAGGGCACTGATCTAAAATACAAACAAGAGCTAGTGTTCAACAGATTCCTTAGGTTACCTTTGAGAGCATTGTGTATTCTGTGATTCTGCCAGGAGTCATCCAACAACAACATCTGTAGTAATAGATCTAAATAGGGTCTTAGCTCGTATGTGTAGGAATACGCTACCTGAAATGAGAAATTAACAGTCATAAGAGAACTTCCATTTTGTTCCGAAAAACATATCTAAAAACATATTTGAGTTTTAATAAAAAAAAAGTTTCTACACCAATCTAAAGATTTTTGACAAATTAATTTTATAATAGAATTATTTTCATAATAGAAAAAGTTATACATTCATACAGGCAACAGGCGGACTCAGTACCATGAACAATACATCAAAGTTTCTTGCTTGATTGGTGTTTAACGTCGTACTCAAGGGTATTTCACTTATATGACAACGGACAGAAATACAGAACATCACAAACA
>JARFOD010013442.1:0-24937 GCA_031763545.1 Mopalia muscosa
AGACAGACAGACAGACAGACAGACAGACAGACAGACAGACAGACAGACAGACAGACAGACAGACAGACAGACAGACAACCCCATAACATAATACGTCCCGTCAAATGACAGGTGTACAAAAACCCAAACAAGTTGTGGGGGGAAAACCAACTTCTTTAATTTTACATTATGATCACTTTCATTTTCCATATGATGGAGTCTATTTATAATACTGATATAGCATCAAGATAAACACAGCCGCAACTACACATATTATCTGACACTAGTGGCAACAGAATGGCATTGGAGGGCATATAAGGTTTGTAAATGCATTTTTTTTTAATTTATTAATATCTTGTGAGATGTCAAAGGTTCAAAAACAGCTAAAAGCTCAAATCCAGTTTATGTTATAACTAGTGGCTGACCATAATGAGGTCAGTTACAACTGATATATGAAAATACAGTAAATATATATATTTTTTCCTTTTGGTTATTATTCTACCATAATTGTATATGCCAGGGTTTTCTTTTTAGTTTAATAAATTTAATTTATTAAATAACATCATGTTTAACTGTTATCAACCCACTAGCAAAGACAAATATGCCTATTTGGAATAAAATTAATAAATAAAAAAATATTGAATGGTTTATTAATTTATTTGATACCATTGATTTTCTAGCTAAATGGCTCGGAACCCCTAAATATACTTATATTTAATTAAAAAAGTTTCATTAAAAATGTTTATATAAACAAGTGGTTCATAGAACTCCATCAGCTTGCCGAGCTAGGCATTCAGTTGAAGACAACAGTAAATTTGGTTGGTCATTTTTTTTGTCTGGTTGGTTGGTTGACAAATGTTTAACAGACAAAACATCTTCCAAAAATCAATAGTCACACTAACACAACCATGAAATGTGAATTTTTTAGCTGCATTTAGAAATTGTATCTGAAAGATAAGAACACTTTTACTGATAACCTGGACTATATTAACTATAAGTTAATAGGCTTCTCATATTACCAGGTAAAATGACCTCAGCAAATAATCCTAAAATAGCAAATACCTGAATGTATGATTGGTATTTCCTTTTATGATAAATAATCAATTCAACCACACCCCCTGGTTAAAGGTAGTAGGTCCTGGTTGTTATGACATCTTTTTTAGAAAAATTTTAATGAAATTCAGATTAATTCAGATTTTAGAACAAAGTCGTATTTGAAAGAAAAAGCTATCCACTAGGCCCAGTCAAATGACCCCCAAAAAACCTTAAGGACTTTTGCGAGTCATGGGTAAAAAAAGGCTTTAGATGGTATTTCCAAAGGATGATTATATTAACATCAATTATATTTAGAAAACGGAGGACTTCAAGGTTCTAAATATCATGTCATATTATGATTCATTTTATTTTAAAATGGCATTTATAAAGAAAAATGTCAAATAAATGTTTAAAATGGACCCTTGTTTGTAACTCTTTTTTTTTTCTCAGATGGTTGGAGATTTACAAGAAATAAACGATTTAAATTATAAAAAAAAGCAAGAAAAATGAAAGCTGAGAAAACAGCCCAAACGTGTGTAAATTATTGAACTCCGGATTGTTTAAAAGTTACTCCCAATAAATTTAATAAACGTTTTTTTAATTGAATGAAAAGGCCAAATACAGTTTTATCTATTGCATTCAGTTCCTCAATACATAAGTTTTTTTTAAATGTCTATAAATGGCAGTTTTAACTCTGACATTTGAGTGACATCGGCGAGAATTTATTAACATCATTTAAAAAATCTTAATAAAGCAACTGACTCCGTACAATCCCGTTTTTACGACTGTTGAGTTGGATTATTGGAGGTTAAAAGAGTTTGTTTTGTCTGGATACTCTACATGGTCCATGATAAAATATCTGTTCTGTCAAGTATTTACAATTCACATGTGATTTAACAACTTTTTTTAAAAACACCAAAGTGAAGCATTTTCTCCTATTTTCAAAGGACAGTAGAAAAAAATTGTGTGCAAAGTATATTATAATTAGATTTTTGTATGCACTACAATTTTTAAATTTGAAAATTTGAAAAACTTTCACTGGATTGACTCAAGTCTGTCTGATAATGACTTTTGATGAGGCGACCAAAATTTCATTACAATATTTTTACTTGCGTTGTCCTAAGGAAATAACATGTGTATTTTAAAAATCATGGCATGTACCCCTAAAAAATTCAAGAGTAATATTGATATATTTTCAGTCCTAACCACGTGTTAAGATGCTACATGTACATACGAAGTTTGAAGTTAATCCATGAATTTGTTTTCAAGCTTGCCATTCACAAACATTTGTAATGGACGCATTATGTACATACAGAAAGACAGACGGACAGACAGAATTATTTTGTTGCACACAACTTTTTTTGTGTGACCTCAAATGTGATTGAAAATAGTTTTTATTAAGAATGAAAAGGAGTAACAGGACCTTTGTTCACCACATTCTAATCAAGTTTGGATGCTTTAACGCTCACGATATAGAATTATGGTTAATGAACGATGAGCTATTTCATCCCTACCCTACAAAAAACAGAATGCCTACCAAACCTTTTAGTTTTGTAAATGTCAAATTAGGTTTGACCAATTCAGACAATAACTTTTGTTTTATAACACATGTATTGTCTGCCTCAAAATGAATTTGCATATATACAAAAGTAGGATATATTTGTTTGTGTATAACAAGTAACATTTTTTGTTTCTCAAAAGCCCACAGACAATTATTGAAATGGCAAAAATTGTTAACAAATGCAAAGCTAAAAAATGGCCTACTGTGCATCTTCAACAATGTAGAACCCTAGAGCTTAAAGATATATGTCCATAACACATACAATACTAAATGGAAAAGCTGATGTTTGATTGGGGTTTAATGTCGTACTCAATGGTATTCCACTTATATGACAACAGATTGTCCACTTCACGCTGTTCCTTGCCTTATTACTATGGAAAACCGGGATGAAACCTTGTAAAAAGAAAATCTGTGATTGCCGTAGCTACATGTTGTGAAGCAGGCTTAAAAAGCGCACTTGCTAACCACTAAGCCATGTACACGGGCCGGAAAAAATCATTTCATACTTACAGAAGTCATCGTCTCCTTGTCCAGCTTGCTGTCTATACTTAACATATAAACATTTTGTAATGGTAACATTGCATCCTCCACAACTTTGTCCTTCATGTCCAAGGCACCCTGTAATATAGAAAAAGTAACATGAATAAATATCAAAATTAATTTTTGTTTTTTGATAGTCAAGTGTCCTTATCAACATAAAATTATGAAAAAGTGTTTCTCTAACATGTTGTAAAGTTTAGCACAATTTGAGGTTGAAGAGTTCATATCTTTGGCCCAGGGTTTCAGCCCAAGGCTTCAAATGAAAAACTTGTCCACCTCAAACTGTACTTAAATTTATGATAAACCACGGCTAGGGAATCAATATATCGACCACATCCATAATAAAGTTGTTTTTATCAACACAAAAAGTAAATTTCAAGCCATCCAACCTACAGTTATAAGGGCAATGGTTACACATTCTCAACCTCGAAATGTGCTTGACAAAACACACAAAGGATTTTTTTCATAACTTTTGAAATATAATAGTATTCAACAATTCTAGCTTTTTAAGTTGCTCATTTTCGTTCTGTTAAATAAGTCCATAAGAATATAATTTGATTTGTTCTATTTGATTGTTCTTATTTGGTCAGTTTCGGCTAATTTTATTAAATTTCTAATCTCAATAGAGACTTCATATTGTTTTACATATTAGCATATATCTTTACCAGCAACATCACAGATTGATTGATTGATTGATTGGGTGTTTTATGCCGTGCTCAAGGGTATTTCACTTATATGATGGCGGTGTATTCCAAAAATAATTGACACTAACACAACAAAGATGTGAAGTGTTTCCATAATGTTGGAAAGTTAATTTTCCTCCAATGCTAAGTAAAAACAGCATTGCGACTCTTTAAACAAACTGCCCTTAGCCAGAGGGTGCAACTTCACATAAAAAAGCTGCAGCTGAAATTAAAAGTTGTTGCAATAATGTAAATAACATCAAGAAATCACAAATTGATGAAAGCATTGGTATTAAAACACACACGTCAACTAAGGACAAAACTCACTTAAAATCACATGTCTATTTACATCGCAAATCATTGGTGCAAATCATTCTACTGAATGGAGTCGCCAAAATTTAAAACATTTACATATTTATTTACATCAACTACTAAGTTTGAGATGAATAAATGTTAAAATGCAAAGTGTATTGGATTAATAGTGCACTATCTTGTCAACCCCATTATAAGAAAGTGTAAAACTGAGCGTTTTAGCGAAGTAGAATCAAAAGGCAGACATACTGAATCTTGAAAACCTGAAACCAGTGCTTTATACCCAAAGAATAGGGTGACCAATTTCATTTGCATACAGCTGATATTCTGGTAAAATATTTTGTGTACATATAGTTTTGTGGAGTACCTTCATAATGGTATGAGAAATTATGGACAATACAGAAAGAATTGTTAAGAAACTGTTGGAATGGAAGGATTTTTTGTGAACTAAAAGCAATTCAGTAGATGATCAATTCTTACTATTAGAGAACTTAACTATTCTTACTCTGTCTCGGCTTGTTTGAAGAGTAACAAGAGGACGTACATTATTTTCATTTTGCTTTTAGCTTGGCCTTAATATTACCATACAGTTAGTTTCTTGCAATTTTATGAAAGCTGGTTCACACAAAACGAATAAAGAAATTTGATTAGCACTAGTGTCATTGTAGACAATGCATCTTGTAAGTTAGGCTTTAAGAAAAGAATATTGAGTAGATCTGATGAACTACATAGATCATTTACATAAATAAGAAATAGCAAAGGCCCCAGTGTAGATCCCGGGGGAATGCCACATAAATAGTTGACCAGCAAATAGCTCTGTGGTATGAAACACCTTGAGAGTAGTTTTAATACCAAAACGTTAGCTAAGCTATTCAAGAAATATTTTTGACAAAAGAATTTTATTACTGACTGTGATAAAAGTCATTTGGTAGTAGAATAAACTAAAAGCAACTCTGAATGTTAACGTCATTATTCTGTTTTCTATATTTCAGCTTCTATATTAAAGCAGCCATAGTCTGGAATATTTAAACCAATAGAACAAAGCAGACATATATATTTCAGTTATGTTACAACATGTTCTATTTCAAAGAATAACATGCAAGAAGTCTACTACAGTGAAACTTGTGCCCACCGGCACCTCGATTTACCGGAATCTTGTTTAAACCGACTGATTTCTTTGGTCCCGTTTTTGTCCCATTGTAAACCAAGGCAGTAAACCCCTGATATAGCGGAACCTGTCAACTCTGGATATCGACACTGTTTATGGGTCCGCATGCTATCTAAACAGTGTTAAAATGCCCCCTTTAAACCGACACAGTCGGCGGTCGTCTGGTGATTGTGATGTCACGACAGTCAGTGTTTGTTTACAGCTAATCCGGATCACGATGCAGCCATTTATTATGCTCGTATAACCAGCATGCGGCAAGACTCGTACCCTAACTGACTCGTACCTCCGCCTTGGCGTCTTGTCAGGCGATGGTTATTAAAGCCATGCGCGAACTTTGCTGGTAACGTGCTAGGGCTTTTCGACACCTGCGGCTATAATAAACCCCTTTTAATCCTGCAGTTTTGTTAACTGATTGGGTTTAATCATAGTTTATTTCATGCTGACTGTGAGTACGAGTTGCCAAGCTATGAAATTAAATAAAAACAGAGCAAAAATGAAGAATTACATTCAGCCATTTATCCATGCACACAAAAAAATGTCAACTCGGCCAGCCAAAAGCCCGTGTGTAGAACTGTCCTTGTCCAATAAAGTGAAACTGATCAAGACTTATGAAGCGTCTTTTTCTCAATACTTTGTCTCCTCATCTGATTTGTGTTGTCGTCGTCGTTGTTGGTCTATGGTGCTACCCCCGAAATACCGACACACTGTCTAATCCGACATATTTCCATGGGGTGTCTGTGGGCACAAGTTTCACTGTAGTTGAAGCATTCTTAAAGGTTAATGGTAAATTATTCAAATGACCCCCTCCCGTTTGATATAAACAATTTTTCATGTAGGTTGAATTCAAAGAATGTTAACCAAACATTCAACCCAACCTGTTCATGCACCTGGTCCATACAAACGTACATTGTCCTAAAACCAGATCAGATATGAGATACTGATGACAGTAAATATGTAACTGTGAGCTGGTATTCTGTTTTTACCTTAAAATGTTGAAACTTAAATCTAATCGTCTTGTTCTCCTGGCATAATCTTTTATAAGAGACAACGGTATCACATAGGCTTCTTGTCCAACATACGATAACTGCAACAAACATGAACAAGATATTTAAGGTTTAAAAGAATTGCGATATGTATGAAAAGGGAGGTAACTCTATTTGGTCACAATCGTGCAGCAGCTCTCATAATTTGCAGCAAAATTAGGCATTGCCACTGTTAATGCCACCGTAAAGTTTTGTTACAGCAGATGGTTTTTGCCGCCTTAACGGCTATGAATATCATATGACACAAACAATTTTGCCTAAAGTTAGCCTTGAAGTATTGGTCATTGACCATTTTTTGTTAACTTGTGAAAAGCGCATTTTCGGCAAGTTTGTGTTACTTGGACGTTCTAAACTTTCCCCCCTGTCTACTCATTTGTTTCAATATGGCTTATAGTTATTTGCAAAGTTTGGACACCAAAATAACCATATATCAGATGAATATTTAATATTTTTTTGTTGGATAACTCAATCAAAAAAAGAGGCATGTTGCACTTTCCCCAACGAAATCAGGCGTACTTTCATACATTTTTAACAAAACATGTTTGCCTGGGTGATTAAATTTAAGGTAAATATATTTTTACTTAAAATATGGCGTTTTTCTTCAGTGATATTTCCTTTAAAAAATGATGTGAAACACCATAATTTGGTAATTTACTTTGTATTTTCTGTGTTTATTTTTCAACAATCATTCAAGCTCATTTCTGTCATTTCATTCATCTTTCATAACTATTGTAAATTAGCAGCAAACATTTTAAATTTCAGTTTGTTTTTTCTCTTTCTTTTCTCCCACTATGCAAAACTGTACCTTATGCAGTCCACTAAACAACAAGCGGCTTCTGATACCTTTTAATGTTGGGAAATATCCGATTCATCCTTCAAAGGAAATAGCTAGTCAGGCTCATCTATACTATAGTCTATAGGCCTATATAACTCAACGTATATTGCATGTACTAAACTGAGCTAAGTGATCGATTGCATAGTGATGGCATAATTACTACGTACTAATTATAGCTAGTGTAATTTTCTTATTTTGTTCTATAGTAAGCACGGGCTTCCCTTGCAATATGTTATCAGTTACTTCACTTTACATTTAGCGCCAGTCAAGAGTGCCGTCGCGAAGTGCAAAGAAAACTTTCAAAACTGCGTATCATTGACTTGCAAATATTGAAGTTATCTTACGTGTCCATCGTTAAAAATTGGTTCCGATATGTCTACATTATCTGTGTGTTCTTCTGTTATTTCTTCTGCTACTTCTGGGGAACCATATGAATCGTGTGAGTGATTTTCTACGCGTTCTCCTTCTACGATGCCTCTTTCGCTGTCAGCCATGCTTGTTGACATTTCGCAGCGCCCTCTGCAGTCATGTGCTAGGGTCATGTGAGTGTCATGGTTATCACAGCAGCAGCTGAAAAGTAGAAAATCATGTTGCAGCCGCAAGGTCTGGGTCAAAACGATCTTATGTCAAACAATGACTCACTTTACTGTTCAGTTTTCAGTTTTCTTATATGTTATTTCATATTGTTTGCTGGAAATATGAGGCGAACAAAAACGTGATATTTTCACATTACGTAACCATTTTCTCTATCAAAAACAAGGATGAAACAAGGAAGCGAACTGCGAGATAACAATATAGACCTATCGGTATGCATGTTAGCACATAGCACGATATATTATAGGGCTAATTCATCCGTCTTAGCCCTACGCCTATCTAAACCCATGGTAAAAGTTGAAAATCGATAGGCCGCTAGCGCTATGGCCGGCCTCAAAAAAACTATTTCTGATTTTTCTCTGATTTTTTCTAGATACACTGAAACCACTGATTAGTATTTTACCTACTTGCAATATTTCTTTTTTGACGGTTTTCAAACTTATTATTACAAAGGGAGATAACTTGTACGTGTCAACTCGGGCGAGAAACTGTAATAAAATTTTATTTAAACGTCAGAAAAGAAAGAAGGAGTTTGATTATTGTGATTTTTCTATCCAAAAAAAATCAGAAAAATCGGATATATGTTTTGAGAGGCCGGCCATGATAGTGGCGGGTCAATTTCCAACTTTCACCATGGGTTGAGATAGGCGAGACGTACCGGTAGGGCTAACACTTATGATGGTATTATATATTTTAAATAAATAAAGAGAGAAAATGTTGCTTGCCTCCAACGGGAATCGAACCCGGGACCGTTTATGTATATATATTGTAATTGTTATCCCAGATGTACGTGTAACTAATCCCCGTTTTTTAATGGAACCATCTTGAAAGTACGTGTAGGCCTATATTGCCTGCATGAGCATCACAGGGATGCGTATCAAAAAACGTACCGTAGCCTACATTTACGTAAAAGTATAAATGTATTGACACGTGTCCGGTGTCCCTTTCTCTAAGTAATAGTCTACCATATCATATAGCCTTCTTGTTTTAGAGATACCCTTATATAGAGTAAGTGGGCATAGTATCATATATCCGTATTGCATATATATACACTACCGTAATTACGGTACCGTACCTTGATCAATAAACCGGCTCTTCCCCGACAAATTTATTGAATAGGCCTACACATTTTTTTGACAAATCAAACCTGACATCCTAGCCTGCTCGTTGATAGATCTACACATCCTATTAGATGTTCAAAAACAAATTGCACTATATAGCGTGACTCGAACTCAATACTATCCGGGGTAGTCCTACCTAATGATTGGCTAAATTGACATGTACAAATACAATTTTCTATAACTGGGCGGGCAAAATCTTATAAAATGACCGCTCTAAGCAAGCTTATTCAGAAATGATTTAGGGAAGGCGATGCAACCCCTTTTTTTTTAGTTCAAGAACTTTTCTACAATGTAGGCCTACTATACCGGTATAGGTAATTTATTTAGTTCATGTCAAAGTTTTAACAAATGTGTGAGAAAAATGTACAAATATATACCCAATAGTATTTTGAATATAACACATTTGTGTTTGAAAGATAAAAATACACGGAAACTGTTGACTTAAAACACAACCCGGACTATAGTTTTATTACGGGCTATATGGAAAAAATGTTTGCCAAAATGAAAAGGATCTTATGGCGTCCGAGGTGATGTGCTCGGGACATTTGAGGATTTTCGTTAGTCAAACTGGACTGGAAATCGGGTGCAAAAAAAAACAACAAACTCTAAAAACAGCTAAACTTAATAACCTGATATGGGTTTTATAGGCAACTAAAAATTGTGTGCCTGATTCGTCCGGTGACGTATATGACTTCTCGGTGTAATAATAATCCTGACGCTATTTCACGCTAAACAGTTTAAATTTTTTTACAAACGCAACAATACACGTAACGTCATTGTAGTGTGATGCGGAGCGGCAACAATAAAATGACGTAACAATGACGCCTTGGTGACAATGAAGCAAGTATCCCAATGACAACAATGAAGCTAGTAGCAGAGATTGCGTTTTTAGTCAAATAATTTGACGTTTCTGGCCGGCTTCATTAATTCGAAATGAGTGTCCGTAAAGAGGTATTCTACGGAAACGCCAAAGCACTGCTTGGAAAGCCTGCTAAGCGTGTTTGGTTTCGTTTGAATCCTCTGTTAGAGAAGACCTCACTCTTTGTAAGCAGACGACAGGATAACAGCCAATTTACTCTGCCGCTCCAATCAGTCGTCATTTGTGAGAAGTTTCTTAGCGATGAGTCAGCTCTCCAATCAACATGCACAGAAGGTAGGCCTAAGTATAGGAATATAATGTAGGGCCTACTGTTCGGGTTAATTGTTTCTGTAGTGGATAGGAGAAGACTGTCCTATAACAAGGGATATATGATGGGATAAGATTATACATTATTTTTTCACATTTAAGCTTTTTCACATGTTGATGACCTTGGAGTTTACTTAAAAAAAAATAAGAGATAGTTTTCAATTTTATTATTGCAAAGGGAGATAACTTAACATGTCAAATTAAGCCAGAAACTCAAATAAAACTTTATTTAAACGTCAGTAAAGAAAGAAGGAGTAATTTTTTTTGTGGCTTTTGTATAAAATTTTTTAAAAAATAGCAAAAATCCGAGAAAAATTAGATGTAAAGTTTGAGAGGAGGAAGACGGATCTATGGGCACCGCATAGATCTTACGCATGTTGAATTCCGTTTAAGAAATACGCTTTAAAAATTGTGATGCAATCTTAAGGATAGCGGTATAGTAATTTACACGAGGCTATAGCTACATTTAATTTCTCTTTATTTAAAAAAAAGAGCGTTCAAATTTCCCCTCTAATCTTTCCATAGCGATGTGCAAGGCTGTATTTATTTCATCTTTGGGCAGTTTGTTCCACAAGTCTTTAGGCCATGTTACGCTTCTCACTTGCATGTATCCTGTGTTTGCTACAGTACTGTGTGTTGCATGGTTTACTTCTGTAAGGTATAGTCGTGTAAAGTCAAAGTGTCGCCACGTAAGTGTCTTATAAATGGACCAGTTGCTCGAAAAAATACTAGCCGCCAACAACATTTTAAATCGCTATAGTAGCTGATTAGAGATATATCTTCAATCTGGCATGACGATAATAGCAGATTAAATTTAATAGCGCTTCGATCAACCAGACTCTGCAAGTTTTTTTCTATTCATACAGAGTTTCAAAAGTTCCACTTTAGAAACTACCGAAGACTTTTCCTTATCTTAAGAAAGGGATGTATTCATTTTTAGACGAATTATTTTATGCATGTAGGCCTACAATTTGTGTTTCTTTCAGCTGATTTTTGGGATTACCTTTGGTCTGAGAATTGGAAAGGATTAAGTTTGGTCAGGGTATTTGAGGGTCAGTTGTTTGACACTCTGCTGGAAGCTTTCTATGGCCTGGAAGAATCAAAGGTTGTGACCTCTTATCAAACAGGAGTATTCACTGAAAACATCAGATTTACAAAGAAATCACTCAAAGGATGTCCAGTAAGTTTTTTGAAATACTTTATTATCTTCTTACTTCATGCAAGTATTGGAAGTTCTGTCTTCAGTATTGGCGACAAGGCGAGGGGTTTTGGTTCATGGTGCCATCATCAAATACCGCTCCTGTTTAGGTATAGACACTCATTAATCGCCAATAATCGTTATAAAGCTCGCCTATTTTCGGCTGGAATCGTTTCAACTGAAGTCTTCTCAAATTATTTTTAATTGATTGTTGTTTGGCGCCGTAGTAAAGGTTATTTTACTCTTATGACGGCGGGTCAGTCCAATGGGCGAAGGCAATCACAAGCTGTATACTTGTTCTAACTTATGCCAATTTCTTTTAATTCACAGGACCTGACAGAGATTAAAGAAACTCTCAATATTCGATTCACGTATTACGGGAGGAGAACAGCCCGTGATAGAACGTTGAGTAGTGCTGCCTGTTCCAGCGAAACGATGTCAGTGCCAGGCTTTGAGGACACACCACTTTCTGATGACGAATATAGAGAATATGATCTAGAAAATGATCAACAAGCTGATGACCACCATTCTGAGAAAACTCCACTTTCAGAAACGAAACCAGAAACATTGGCACTCAGTAAAAAGAAGGGAAAGAGAAAACCAAAAGCAGAGGCCATAGAAGAGTATTTCAGTGACATGTCATCGTCGCAGTCTCAGCCAATATCTCACCTTAGTCCATACACTCCCTATCGAGATTCTTCCAAGCCTGCATCAGCGTGTACTTCCCCAGGCGATAAGAGCCCCTACCAGCACACCATGTACAGTTTGCCGCACTTTCGGTGTTCTCGGCCGACACGATTGAATAACGAGGAGTACAGTCTCCTGGAGAAACGAGCGGAAGAGTTTCCACTGGATGAAGGCGGACCAGAGGATAACGGTCTTTGGTTGACTAACATCATGGACAGTTTGTCACTCAGCGGTGAACGCACAGTGGATCGACTGAGGAAACGTTTGGAACAACTTAAAGCAGAACGCAAGAAAAACGAAAGAAAGACAAAACCCAAAGCAGGGAGGCATTTTTTGGAAGTTGTCAAATTGGTTGATAACTATGGGAAAAAAACTATGCGTATCCCCCGCTTACTACGGTGTGAGAAAGTTCCAACATTCCGCCAATATATAGTCCAAATCATTGAAGACAAGACTTACGATCCAAGGTTTAGGAACAAACGTAGAGTTCAAAAATTCTCAAAACGCTTCAATTTGCAAAGTCTTTCAGATTTTTCCATGGATACACCAGACGATGCACAATCGGTTAAGGATGGACCTAAAAAACCTGGCAAAAATAAAAGAAATAAAGGAAACGTTGCAAAAACGAAGATTCGAAGGGGGGCATCGAAGTCCAATGTAGTCAGTGAGCAGTCAACACACACGCAACCGGCAGACGCCACCCCTGCCCCAGCCCAGGTTACTGGCAGTTCGGATTTCGTTAATATAGTTGTTGGTATCACAGATTGTACTGCCTTCAGAGACGCCCTGATTGGGATCACGGAAGAAGATGAACAAGAACGACTTAAGGGCGATGCAGATATTCAGCTTAGACTCCGGGATAACTCACCTGGAAGCCGGCATAAAATGAAGACTGCGACACCAGGGAGCAACAAATTTAGTATGTCAACTGTGGTAACCCATGATACCGAAAGTTTGGAGGGTGGACTAGCCGGGAGTTACCGATCACAGAACAGACCCAACTCAGAATCGATGGTGATAGCAAGAGGTGACAGCATCTTATCCAAGTATGAGCAGTACAGAAAGAAGAAGAGAAAGACAAACCTGTCTAACCGAGTTGAAGAAGAATATGAAGACGATTTTGACCTTGAAGAAGGGAATTTCAGTCCAATGTCGGGAAGCACAGCTACCCCAGATCTATTTGATTCTAAAAAATTGAATCGAAAATACAGCTTTGAGAAACTGAAGGAAGCCAAAAACAATTTCAAAAAGCCAAAGTTTAAAGATATTCTAAAGCGCTTCGTGAAAATACAGAAAGTGGCTGCAGTGTTCAGAAAAAGTGCAATGTTGAAGTCAAAACGTCGGACTTTTGTTAATCCACTTCAAATGTCGCCCAGTCCCGATCCCTCTATGCATTTTATGGGGAAAGTAACCTACCGACGGGAAGCAATCAGGCCGGACATGGAAATACCAGACTTTAAACATTTGCGAGCTGCTGAGTTTCGAGAAAAATTACTCAAGGCTCTGGATCAGTTCGTCGTGCGAAAAGAACAGATAATGTCCAGCTATAAGAACCGTTCGTTGACCTCGATTACGTTCACGAGGCCTGAAGTATTTTCAATGTACGAAGATTAAATATCTATACAAATATATTTATAAATATAACTGAATACTTCAATTATTCAGAATATATAACGGAATTCATTTCATTCCTACGAATAAAGACCATTATTAAATAATTGATTTATGTTCTATTCTAGGTTTTTTCACCCAAGATAGCGGTTATTTGGTTTGTTTGAAAAGAGTTGAATGACGTACTGAAGGTTAGTTCACTCATATAACGGCGTGCCAGTCCAATGAACCTGGGAAACCAGGTGGAAAGCAATGGCGACAAAAACAATATGTGATAGTCATAAAACGTGGTACAAAGACACCACCAGCGCTTCTTGTTATCTCCGGGAGTACCTGGACCTCAGTCCTCATCAGCTGTTGAGGGATTTTCACACTAATCGATAACCAGTATAATCGTGTGGTCTTTAGCAGATGAGGAAAGAAAGCTATCTGAGAAATGCGACTTTGGTGAATCTTTGGCTTCACTCACCTTCGTAGGCCCCTACGACTGCGATAACAAATTGACATCGCCTCAAATCAGTACAAATAGTTCGAAACAAAATTCGAAATAACTTATTTTACTCCGGTTTTCTTTATTTCCAGCCTGCTCACTTTTATTGGGTGTGGGCTGAAACCCCTCTACTTTTGAGAAGTACAGTATATAGTTGATATATAGTAGATAATGTGCATAAATATTAGGTTGGTTTAGACCCAATGTAAAACTGCAAGAAAGTTATAGATTATACGAGGCCAATCTCCAGATAAAATATTAAAGCTTCTTTAAAAGGGAAAGAAAGAAAAGTCTCTGAAGGCCGAAAATAAGAAGAACACACTAATTAATTAATATCACACGTAGAATAGTTTCAAAGTGTGAATACAATTTATAAATCCCCCGCAAAACTACATGCAGAATGGTTATATACATCGGCAGCCGATGACCTCCATGTTTTGAATGTGTGTGAGAATAAGAGACTTAATTATCTCCCTTTGTCATTTTTGACCATGACGCACATTTTGTAAATATCAAGCTTTTTAACGCAGACTGGGAACTTTGGCATAAACCAGCACAGTTACTGTCTTAAAAGGAAGTGACGAAGGTGCTCTCCCTTTACGAGCCAAAGCTAGGTGCATAAACATTTGAAAATGGGTTATGTAGTTCAACTTAAAATTGAACAATTTTATTGATTTAAAATGATTAAACTTGTATAAACTTTATAATTTGTTTGTTTATTTGAATTTGAGTGACTGATATCTTTAAAAAGGCAATTGGAGGTAAGCCCGCTTCCAGTTTTAATGAAATGCATGACGCTATGCTCTCTATATAAACTTAATTAATCAGCTCCCAAGATTTTTTTGTTGAAAAAAAAAAACGTCCACAAAAGTGCCTTATAATACACTAAAAAGAATGAATGAGATCTGCTGTTTCAGGCTTTACGTTTGTTTTGTCACCAAATGACGCAAATAATAGACGCTACAGAGGTGTAGTCCTATAGTTTTGGTCAAAGCATGGAGCTATAATTAGGACTGGTTATAGACCGAGGATTCCCAGTTTCCTGAATACTGTTTGCCAAATGTTAATAAAATGGCCAATGTCAGAAGTCTATTAACTACTTCTGCTAATATGAAATGGCCAAACATATGGTGGTAAATAAGTGAATATGCACCATAATCCATTTTTACCAATTTAAACAAAAATGATTACTATCAGCTGCTATAACCAGTGGATTTGTATTAGAACAAGTGTAGAATCACTATAGCTGCGAGATTAATCTATTCTTTACTTGACCAGGGTTATTTAGAATGTCAGCTGATGAAGCATTGCAAAATGTGATATTTAAGTAGTTTAGCATCATATTAAGCTGCATTCCAAATTTGAAGTCTCTATTTTAAGCGGTTTGGCTTCTATACTGTTCACATCCTTATGTCAAAAAAAGTGACAGATGTGGACATATATGTTGCCATGGAGACCTGAAATTTGTTCAGAATAATACCATTTTCAATAGAGTGTAGTTTAGCATTATATTAAGCTGCATTCCAAATTTGAACTCTCTATCTTAAGCAGTTTGGCTTCTATCCTGTTCACCGGGTCATGCAAAAAAAAAGTAACAGATCCGGACATATTAGTTGCCATGGAAACCTGAAATTTGTTCGGAATGATCCCATTTTCAATCATAGCATCATATTAAGCTGCATTCAAAATTTTAAGTCTCTATTTTAAGTAGTTTGGCTTCTATAATGTTCACATTAAAAAACAAAGACAGGACAGGACAAATACAGGATGTGAGTCACCGCAAACAAATCAGCTTCCTGTTCCCTTTTACCTGTAGCCCTGAGAGCACCAGGGCACATAAAGCTCCCTCCAACCGCTTGCTCAAAAGAAGGGATACATCAGGACATTTGTTGCCATGAAAACCTGAAATTTGTTCGGAATGATCCCATTTTCAATAGGAGTGTAGTTTAGCATCATATTAAGCTGCATGAGGAACATGTTAAACAGCAGATCTGAAAAAACAAAATGCAAATAATGATGGCTAGATCATGTTCCCTCTACCTTCGTGGATTACAGGGTAATAGTAGTTGGTAGTTACGTCCAAGGCTCTTACATTCATATCAAAAGATAAATCAAATCAAGAAGAATAATAAAATTTATACGGCAGTTTATTAAAACTTAAGTACATCACAAATGCTAATGACTATCAAACTTCTGAAAACAAGCTGAGAGTTGATTAAAAGTAGACGAATGCTTAGTACATACATGCAATTCCATATAATGAGTAAAACTAACTATTTGAGTGCCAGTGGCTAAAAATTAGAATATTGTGAAAATCTCTAAGCTTGAAAATGAGAATTACAAGGAACAAAAATCGCAGCGATACAACAACATATCTTATTTAACAAAGAGTGAAAAGGACATGACACAAAAAGTCTTAATGTTAACACAATAACAATGTGACCAATAAACAAGACCAAAAAACATTGACGGAATCAATAGACACAGATAAACACTTACAGTAATAGATACGCACAACCAGCTAAAAGACACAGGAGTTCCACATATAATAAAGATGGAGAAATAGGAATGGAATGCAAATCACATTTATCAAAGTAGTCTGAAGTTTTGAAAACTTTTCGTTTTTCATTTTCCCCCATGTACATGTAAAGATAAATCAATCCAAAACATGGTTATAAAGTGAAAGTCATTCTTGTAAGCAAAATATGCCGTTATTAATTGGAAGACATATCATTAAAATGATCGGAATGCAGTCATAAACTGGAATGTCTGGAAGACATGTCATTAAAATGATCGGAATGCTGTCACAAACTGGAATGTCTGGAAGACATGTCATTAAAATGATCGGAATGCTGTCACAAACTGGAATGTCCAGACGCAAAGTGAAAGTCATAAATAGTATAGTCAATAAAATGCTGCAATTCGGTGAACATTTTTATTTAGAATTTAACAAGTTCTAATTAACTAACTTTCTGCTGTTCGGTGAATGGTGAACTAGTAAATCAGCACTATTATTTTTTACAGTGAGAATTTTTACCTACAGCTAACCACTATTGAGTAAGTACAGGCACTAAAATGCGGTTCTGTGTTTCCCTCTCTTTAAATGTGTGACCTTAGGACGCCATATGTAGTGGAACCAGTTTTATAAAAAAGACTTGGCATAAATCCTACATCTGGGTTGATTATCTGGGTATGAGAAAGTTAAGCTCTTAACAAGGGTTGAATCATTGATTTGTGTCCGTTGTTTTGGCTGGAAACAAATTTAAGTGTAGGGTTTTACATCGCCATCTGAGCACTGTCAGAGACAATGACCTCTCTAGAAATTCCTTAGCTCACAAATAAGTAACAGAAAGTGGTGCTGATACAGACACTTGCTGCAGTAATATGCAGTTCCTGTGTATTTGGTTGGTCTATAGCAGATAAATCAAACAAGCAGTTACGTTATTTGACTAAGCTTTATAAGCTAACATCATAAAACTGTATATTCACAATCACAATTAAGCTCGATTACATCCAAGTTTAGCAGTAATAATCACAACCATCTCTGTAAATTGAAGAGAATGAAATCCCTGAAGCACAACCCTTGGGTACATATCTCTTCAAAGTGAGCGCTTTGATAAAATGTTTTGAAGGAAAATGAAAAAATATAAAAAATTAGGCTGGAATGTGGACAAAATCACAACTTAAAAGACAATAAATTGCTTCTTCTATGATGTTGAATAAATTGTTTGACTGGTGTTTTACCTCATGCTCATGGGTATATTACTAATGACGGTGGGATATTCCAACAATAATACACACTAACATAATCATAAGGTAGAAAATTAATTTGCCTTCAATGCCAGGTAAAGACAACCTGGCCATCCTCCAGACAGACAGCCCTAAGCCAGAGGGCGCCAATATTTAAAAAGTTAATAAGCATGATTTAAAAAAAGTTTAAAGGAAGAATTCGTTACTTCCATTCATAATACATATTTCAGATTACAAGCATTTGAAGGGTATTAGTATTACATAATTGACAAAAATCAATATGCATGTATATGTAATATTCAATTGTTATTATAACATTTTACATTTATTCATCAATGTTTGAAAATTGGGAGGTGGGATAATACAAGTTTATTGGAAGACCTCAGTTGCTTTAATGAGTTTTCAAAAGTTTTAGTTTGTATTTCTTTCTGTACACAGAAAGAAAATACAACACATTGAAATATTTAAATATGAAGTCACAAAATATACCAATCTGATTTTTTTTTTTTAAAAAGGTAATAAAATTTCCCTTTACATAAGCCAAAATCATTTAAACACTTAAACATAGGCTTCTTATATTAAATTGACACGAGGAGCACTCAATACATTGATGCTAGTCTTAAAAAAAACAACAAATTCTTGTCAAAAAAACAAATAAAATTCTAAACTTGAAATGAACATGAACACAATCTTCATTTAGGGTGAGTTTATATCTTGGGTACTCGATCCACCTCTTCTAACTTCTTACCAATCACACTCAGCTTTTCTGATAAAAATTAAAACAAAAAAACAGAACATAAATATATTGCTTCCAATGATCCACATTAAATGTATTAAAAAGCATTGACTGGGATTTATGTGTGTATAACTGCTGCTCATATAAGTATCTAACCACAACAGCATTAATCAAGTGTCATCCAATTTATTTATTTTTTTTGTTTGTTTGGGGTTTAATGTGGTACTCAAGGATATTTTGCTTATACGACAACAGATGTCAACTTCACACTGTTTCTTGCCTCATTATAGTGGAAAACCGGGAAAAAACCTTGTATAAAACTTACTCCGCGATTGCTGAAGTCATACCTTTGACTGCACTTATATACCTTATGGAGTAGAAATAGTAAGTGCACACACTACCACTAAACCACAGACGTGGGTCTCACATCCAGTTTAAAGGTAGGAAGAACTGGCCTGGTAATTGCACCCAGTGACAATCCTCAAATTATAAAGAAGGTCTTTAAACTGAGCTTTAATGTTGTAATTGAAGGTATTTTACTTATATGCCGACAAATGGTCCATATCTCAGTGCTTTAACATATAGTGGAAACCTGAAGAGTAACCTAGCAAAAATGTAACCCTTGAAACAAGCTGTTTGCACATAAAAATCTCAGTCTCAATGCCCAATTAGGTTTGATTTTTCGATCTGATCATATGTTCAAATTAGAGAAGTACTAAGGTTTATGATTCCACATTTCAGATTATTTCAATCTGATGTGTGGGTGCCAGCTAAATAGAAGAATTATTTTTCAAAATTTCTCCTCAAGACCTGGAATTTCACTTTAACTATGGATGGGATTTTACATGGGTTGTTGTCCTTTATCTACGAGAACACGAGGGCCAAGGATTATCCCTTCTACGACCTGCTCAAGCAAGTCCCAGCAGTTATTACACATAATATCGTGAGAGGAGCGCATGAATTTTGGAGCACTAATTGATTCAACTAAAAGTGTTAATAGAATCTTACCACAGTGAGCCTTCCTCAGAGCCCTGGTTTTGGGGATTTCGTTACCATTGAGGTCAACACACCAGCAGTACCCAGTGCCACTGTGACACTGTTCCTTCTGGTAATATCCATTCTCATCACACCGTGGAGAGTAAGAACCTTCAAAGTTAACAGATACTTTACACATTAGCATTCTGGGGTATTTCCTTCCTCGTCTGATTCAAAATTATTATTTCATTCACAATTATAGTCTCATCGTTACATAGGAACCAATTGTACATAGACACTAATGTTGCACTGTTTAAGCAACCAGACTGTGGTCACAGTGACTTTTTAATGCTAATAGAAACACCACATTATTCTTTTGCTAACATGCAATTCTCTTTGTTTGTTTGATTGGGGTTTAACATCGTACTCAAGGGTATTTCACTTATATGACAACGTGCCAGCCCAATGGGTGAAGGACCCCACCCTTGACACCACTGGCAACAAACAAAGACAGAACAAATACAAGACAACAACAACAGGACCCAATACAGACACCACAAACAGATCAGGTTCCTGTTCCCCTTTAGGTCTATTGACACTTGTTCGTGTTGTTTTTAGTTTTGGTTTCTTTTTCTTTGTCATGTTGAGTACCAGGAGTGCTTTTGGTAGAAATTGTCTAAGTTATTAAAAATAAATTGAAAAAAATTAAATTATCCAAAACTTTTTTAACAGTAAATTCCCACAACAGTATAGCTAAAATATTGCTGAATGTGGCATAAAACAATAATCAATCTATCAATCTCTTCCAACATCAAGACCTACCTCTTCAAGTTGTCCTAGAGCATTGAGAATGATGTTTCGTTGATCCAGATAAAAAGGGTCTCCAATGCCGTGATAAGGTTTGAAATTAACTGAACGAAAGCCTTGTGAGGTCATCTGGGAATGACGCCTGCGAATATTTGCTTTCCTCATATCTTCTCGAGATGGAGTCGTGGGATTGAAAACCTTTAAGCTCCGTGCTTGGATTTTTACACCATTTGGAATGTAGACAGGAAGTGGAATTTGTCGCACATATGTACGGGGATCTCGATTTGTGGACTGCATGATGATTACAGTAAAGCTGGGACAATTTTAATTGATTTAAGTTATTTTAAGTTATTAAAGCAGGATTGATGATGAGTGAAATTACACTTCATTGAATAAATTATTTTTAAAACCAGCATCTGGAAAAGAAAAAGAAAAAAATGAATCAGTCTGGAAATAAATCAAAAGTATAAAAAATATATGGCTATAAAATGTTTTTTCTCCAAACCTAATAAATTGCTGATACAGTAATGTGTTGTCATGCTGTATATAAAAATTGTACACATAATGTTTTGTTACTCTATTAACAAGACTGTTTCATTTCATGGGTGCACTTCTTAAACTTGGTAAAATTTTATGGAGATTTAAACAGATTTAAACATTCAGATTGACAAATATTAGAATAATTACACTGATTTTTCACTCAATTCATAGAGTATAACAGGTATCCATAAGGGGAATTTTTAGTCTAGATAAACCAAACAGGTAACAGATTACAGTGTTTTTTTACATTAGGTTATGCTATCAGTCCAAATAAATCTTTTATTTTAAAATACTTAGATGACTACATGTATACTTAACAGGCCAATATATACAATGGTATAGACATGTCTACCCCAAAAATTACATACATAATAATGTTTTTTACATTCATAAAGTAGGCTATGTATTCCAGTATAATGCCTTGGATTCCCTTCTAAGTGAAGTGATGTGTTTTAAAAGGTTCAAGGATAAATGCAAAACAAATGTAATATACAGGTATATATAAGTGTATATTTAAGATAAAATTCCAGAAGCACAGATAAACTACGTGTATCCTGGGGCATAATAAGATTACACAAACCAATGTTAACTCACTATCAAAAGTGTGTACCTGTCTTTATCGCCTGTACTGACAGTTCAAGCATGGTATGTCATTCTTACCTGGCTCTTCCATAACTGACCTCACCCCCGTGTATATTCCTCGTTGACATGCATTGGCCTAGTTGACAGAACGAGGGACCGACCGACTCTTTCTACTGCTGTCGTAATTCATAGCAAATGGGAGAGGTAAAGCGAAAATTGAGACCGTCAGTTTCTTAAAGTTGTAGTTTAGGAATGGACATTTCCCCCGGATTTTGTCAAACTCGAACACACAAGCGACCGAACGGGCCGACCATTGTAATTTGTTCCCCTTAGCGACAAGTTATTGTCATAAACACAACACGACTACCGGACGGCGATTGATCGATTACGGTGCAGGTTGACGAGACTCGGACAAACTTTAGCGACAAATAACAAATTAGCGTGTTGAATTAATGTCCCGCGAATAAAGATAGGTCAAGTGCGTTATTGGCGACAAAAATAATTATTAAAGAATTCGTGGAGTAAACTTGACTGTTAGGTCTGAATTGAATACACGCCATTGTTGATTGTCAAAAATAGGGCGCCGTCTAACGGGGAATGTATTATGTAAAGTGTGCGTGTAAGGGCAATTCAATTATTAAAAACATGTCATAAAAGACAAAGAAAAAAAAAAAAAAAAAAAAAAACAAAGTAAAAATCTATTTATGTGTGTTTCTAAAAAATGAAAAATGAATAGCCATAGTTCAAGATTTTGTAAAAAAAAAAATTCTAGAAGTTGGCAAATATTAGCTCACAAAATAAACTCTGTCGACGTATTGGTCATACCAATATAAAGCCTCATAGCTCCATGGTCATACTGCCATTTTCGGCATGTCCGTTTACTCTTAGTTCTGCGTTAGAGTTAATAATAAAGCTAACCCTAAACTAAACCTAACCGTAACACCACAATTGGCGTCATATCTCAATTGTCTAAAATCCAAACATTTATATATCTATATGTGTCACACACTTTATACTTAAGACAAAACAATTATTTTTAATAACGTATTTTATCTAGTAACAAACGCTTACAAGCCATGCGACCGTGGTAGGTGCCCATATAGGGCTGCCATTTTTCTTGTCGACAGTTCAATTTGAAAAAAGACAAAAAAATAAAATAAAAGAAGTACATCAATTAGGCATGGACACTGAGTCTTGTTTATTCAGGGCTATAAGACTCCATTAGTGACATTAACGACATGTGACCCTGTGACTATTTAGTTACGACTTATAGTGATCAATACGTCAAATAAGTTGTTAAATACCTTAGGATAGTGGATATCTGCCGTTATGGCACTAGGAAATGTAGTTTGAAAAAAGACATTTTCGATTTGTCGATGTTTTATGAAATACATTTTTGTGTAATTGTTTCAGAGAGTAATAGTTTCATTGTTCAGGTAGTTTAAAGAAATATGTTGAAAGATGCTATTTGTGTTATAAGGAAAGCAAGGCTGTTACATTGATATTCGGAGACATTTCATTTCAGTTTGCTAATGAACTGCCCACATATAGTAATGAAGAAGCTAATAGGATGGATTATTATAAGTGCAATTTGGTAATTGTCAAATTTGGTATAAACTCCTCCATCGTATAGCCTACAAGCTAAACATATTATATCTTCCAGCTGGGCTGATTCCACAAAACAGTTTATTTGATATTTTCGCCACTTGTCTTAACTTAGTTTTAAATTGTTACCTCTAAATATAACTAACTTACATTATTATAATAATGTGTGAATATTAAATGCTTAAATGCAAAACTGACACATTTTAGAGCAATTAAACTGTTTTGTGGAATTAGTCCATGGAATAAGTAAACTCATCCCTGGTTTTAGGAAGATACAGTGAATGCCAATGTTTTAAAGGATACATTGTTGCATCATTGTGCATAAGAATAATGTAATGTAAAATAGTTTTAAAAAAATATAAGGTAACATTGTTTCAAGTATAACATAATTGGGACATTATTTTCAGGAAGGCATGCGTTTGTCTAAGGCCTTTTTTGAGAAAGGCATTTTTCTGTGATGTGCAAAATAAGGCAATGCTGTGTAACTGATAAAAGAAGACATTATTGTGGCATGTTTAGTTTGTTTCGTGAAAATGTTTTCAAAAAGACATTGTTTTAATTGTAAAAAAGGATAAATGGTTTTATCCTGTAATAGGAGCAACATTGTAATGTCTGTGATAAAGATACATTGTTTAGTCATTGTAACAAGTGAGCCATTGTTATATCATTGTAATAAGGTATACATTGTTTTGAAATTTTACTAAGAGAAACATAATTTTGTCATTGTAATAATAGAGTATGTTATCATTGCAATATTATATACATTTTTGTAATTTTTTAATTTTTAGGAAAGATAATATTTTGACATTGTAATGAGAAAATCATTATTGGCTCATTTTGATAAGAGATCAATTTTTGAGTCATTTTTACAGCCTAAGAGAGATACCAGTGTGTCATTGTAATAAGAGATAAATTGTTGTCTTATTTTAATAAAGATACATTGTTGTGTAGTCATAAGAGAAAGGTTTTGTTTTTAGCAGTGAGGCTTTGCCTTTGTGTCTTGTATTAGGAATCATTGTGAACCAGTGGAATGAAAGATACACTGTTTAGTAATTGTAATAAGTGAAACAGGGTTAAGTAATTTTTCAAGTGAAACTATATTGTTGTGTCATTGTAATAAGAGAATATTGTTGTATGATTGTTGTAATACGATATACATTGTTGCCATTGTTTTAAGAGATACATTGTTTTGACATTGAAATAAGAAACACATTGTTGAGTCATTATACAATAAGAGATACATGTACATATTTTGGTTGTTGAGATAAAAGAGACATTGTTTTGTGACTGTGTCTTCCTAATCTGAGAGACACCATTGTGTCATTGTAATAAAAAAGACAATGTTGTATTATCTTAATGAAAACATTTAGTTTTTATCACCAGACATTGTCAAGTCATTATAATATATTACATTGTTGAACCATTGTAATAAGAGATTGTTGTGTCATTACAATTCCTACATTGTTGTGTCATTATGAAAAGGGAGACATTGCTTTGCGATTTAAATAAGATATACATTGTTGCATTATTGTAATAATAGACAGTGTTGTGTCATAATAAGAGACACACTGTTGTCATTATAATGGAAGATACATTGTTTAGTCTTTGATAAGAGAGACATTGGCTGTGTGGTATCAAAGACTATGGCAGTTTAATTGTCTGAAAAACAATTTTGTCAGGAGCCAGTCAAAGTTTATAGGGATATTGAATAGAAACAGTTTAAAGCGGATTTTCATTGGATATTTAAAAGTGACAATTTTTCTACATCTGCCACAAATGTCCCTTCAGATGATTTTGCAGATCCTATGGTATTTAATACCTGTTTTATTGGACAATTAAATTTTGTTTGTTTCTTTGATTGGGGTTTAACGTCGTACTCAAGGGTATTTCACTTATACT
>JARFOD010013443.1:0-11289 GCA_031763545.1 Mopalia muscosa
CGTCATTAGTGAAGCAAGAAATGGTTCATACGTAAATAAACTAAGATTATGGCCATTCTAGCATACAAAATATGACAGCGTATGAGAATTCCTTTCCCAATTTTCTGGCTATCTTGTGTAGAATGTACATACACTGTAGAGTAGACATCCGATGTACGTGTACATAGCTTCCGTGAAAAATGGTGATCGTAAGCGTGAATTTTCGTTTGCGTAACCTTGACGTAACCTGAATGAGCGTTCGCGTGAAAAAATAAGGCCTGAATATTCACGTTGGTTTTTTTTATCAAGAAAACTTTTATGGATTTGTTTTTTGAATGAGTTGACATTTCTCGCAACCATTAATTTTCAGGTTAAAATTTCTCCCCTAATTCTACATTGGCGAATATGGTTTGAAAAAAATCTGAAACATTGTCTATTAAAGGTTTAAGTTCAATGCGATATAATCAACTTTTTTCGGTTTCACCTTGATATTGGAGTGTTTTATAAAAAATTGTAAATAAAAAAAATCATAAAATGTTCACCAGATGTAGGATTTCATGCGACCATGGTTCGCGTAGTAGCATGATTCTTCAGGGGTGCCGATTGTAAGGTTATGCCTAAAAAGATTACAGCACAGAGCTGCGGCCTGTATGTTAACATGTCTAATACTATTTGTGACCATGTATGAACGTTGTTTTAACATTCTTGTCAGTGATACATGTATTGTAACATCCTACATGTATATACATCTTATACATGTATTTGTCTTTGTTTGTTGCCTCTGTCATTCAGATTGAACGATTGAGCATCCAAACCCTTTTGAACAGGTTGAAAGTATGCCTGAAAAGGTCCCGTCTTTAACAGATAAGTTATCATTGAGATCTCTGGCAGACTGTCATAAAACAGAAGGCTCCTCACCTTGTCTAACATAGCCTCAGTCTCATTAACGACCTGTCAATACGTCCTTTATAAAATATAGATTAGTTTCATAATAGATAAATGATATAAATTCACTGAACAGTGACAAGTCCATCTATCCTTGTCGATCACTGCCCTCAAGGATAAACTTCAAAGGCCAATTTAATGGATTTTTACATGTCCTGGTTATTCATAAATTGGTTTATGCTAGTAGCGCCTTTATTTCTTCTGAACATGTTGAAGTATTGAACTTCGTGTAAGTGGACACGTGTTTAGCTGGCTTAAACGAGTGAGTAGCTGTTTCCTGCTACTTGGCTTAATTTAAATGGATTGAGTCTGATAAATCCTATGTATTCCAAGTGGAAATAGAAGGTCTTCACAGTTTTAACAAAATTATATCACCTTAAAAAACTTAAAGTATTAAAGCTTATTGATTAACACGCGTCTTTGAAACTCTGTAGTCTTTATTCATATACGTCCTTTGTTGCGTAAGTAACGTACAGGGCATGTAAGTAAAGTAGTTTCCTAAAAAAAAATTATAGTTTGATAAACACATTTTTTACTATAATGTCTAATGAAATTTATTGTTTACAAACAAAATATTAAATATATTAACTCTTTGCATCCGCCAAGCCGCTGACAGGGGCGATATTTTAGACTTTTTAAATAATGAAAGTATTCTTAACGAAGAAAATATTTACTTTTCTATACCTATGACTTTTTTAAAAAGTCATTGCCATATTACTGTACAAATGTAATTTTTTAAACATTTTCTACAAGGATATTCCGTCTAAACAAATCCACATGTGAAAAACATATTCCGAAGGCAAAGAGTTAAGAATGATACAAAAGAATTTCTTAACTCTGAAACTTATTATATCCCAGGTTTCCAAGGAGGGTTGGCTCCGTGAGGGAGTGGGTGGGCCATGGCTCTGCAGAATACTCCCTCGGCTTCCTTGGTTGATCAAAAGAGGCGAGAACAGAGGTTGCTTTCTGTTGCCCTGGTGTTCGCAGAGCTAAAGTGTAACGGGAAGCAGATTTGTTTGTGATGTTCTGTATTTGTGTCCGTTGTCATTTAAGTGAAATACCCTTGAGTACGACGTTAAACACCAATCTAACAAACAATCATATATTGCGAGATGTTGAGAAACGGCAGGTTAACTGGCTTATTCAGAAGGTGATTAGAAAGACGAGGATGTTTTTCATTGTATGCATTTTCAATGGTAATTTATTTCCTGGTTCAAAAGGAACCCCATGGAACAGACAGGGAATTGGAATTTGTTCTCGAGTCGAACCCTTTATCTGTCACGTTTATATCTAAATGGACCATCGTCGTTGGCCTTAATCTGTACATGGATATTATGGGGTCTTCGCTGATATCGTTACATAAAACAGATTTTGACGTAAAAGATAAAACATAGATGATGACTTAGACATAGATGACATAAAACATAGATGATGGCAAACATAGATTACATAAAACATAGATGATGACAAACATAGATGACATAAAACATAAAGAATGACGCAAAAAACATACATGACAAAAACATTCATGATGACATTAAACATAGATGATGACATACATGTAAACATTGAGAACATAAAACATTGATTATGACAGAACATAGATGACATAAAGATAGATGCCGACATTAAACATAGATGAAGACATATGAGATTTTTAAGTAGATTCAAATCATACAAAGTTAAAAATAAAATAAAATAATTTATAAATCTAAAGATAAAAATAAATGGTTGTCTTGTTTTAAGGGTTAATACAAATTAAAACCGACCTTCAGATTGCCTAAATGTAATATTCTGACACCAAAATGTTTTGCATTTTTTTTATGAAATTACTGAGCTTCTCATTTCGGGAGTTTTTGCTAAGTGAGTACAAATAGAAAATTAAAAAACTTACTTCTCTAGGTTAAGTTATGTAAGGATCACAAAGAAAATTGTTACTCTACCACTAAGATTTAAGATTAATTGATTTATTGGTGTTTTACTCTGTGCTAAAGTGGTTGCCCCTGATTTGACTGGGTGGGTTCCAACAATAATTGTCACAGGCACAACCATGATGTGAAAGGTTTCCATAATGTAAGAAATTATTTTCCCTCACAGTGCTAAGTGAAGACAGCATTGATATTTTTCAAACAGACTTCCCTTCGTCAGAGGGACAAGCTGCTTGAGTAATGTGCATATATATTTTTGTGATTTTATAAATTGGTGTCTAACATAATATAAATGTAAAATAGGCAACATAATAAAATCAAAAATGAAGGTGTTAGCCTCAATACGTAAAACATCACATTCGATGATACCTTATCATATTTAGTGGGCATACAGGCCTTTTTTTATTAAAAATTATAGACAATTTGAATTCAGTTTAAATTTCAAGAAAAAAATCACAATAAAAAACTCACCAAATGGACTGGTTTCCATTTAGGAAAACTGTGGTTCCCATTATAAGTGCTTTTTACCATATATCTTTGTAAACAAAAAGGGTGCAAGTTCAGTTTTAATTTGATTCATGAATGTCCAATGTAACGAATGATCTGCAAAACAAAAGGACACGATTTAAACTTTATTCATTTTAATTACCGTTCCTCGTGATTGTGTTAGCCAGAAGATATAGTTATACTGCTGCCTTACAAATAACTGGTTCATGTCTGCGTTAAAATGATTAGTTTAAAAATAGTAAACCATTATGTCACGATGAGATGTTTAATAGACCCAAGGCCTCCAGATTATATGACAAGGGCGGTCACGACAAAAAATATGGCACTATTTTGATTCAAGTTCCAGATCATAAATCTGATCAAATGACACAAAGGGTTTTAGAACGATTGGAATCATACAAAGTCAAACCGAAAAATAATACAGTATTTGTCAGGTTTTAAAGCTGAAAAAAGTAAATTAAACTCAGCAAACAAAAGTTTTAAGTGATTTACCTTCAATCTGCATCATTTCGCATTACTGAATCCATCATGTTAACAGTAACAAAACATATCCGCATATACTGAATTTCGATTCGCAATGAGAATATATGTTTCATATGTGCTTATATGTTTGTCACAGATCAAATACATAGACAAGAAAAATGAAATATTTTCAAAAACGTATCACCAGTATATCAGTATAGCGCCATTTAAAATATTTCCAGATTTATACAGTATAGATATTGTGCTAGATACATTTTTTTTTTAGTTTTTGTTGTTCAAACCTGTTACTGATGATTATATGTGTATATTTAATTTACTACGAATATATGCTCATTTGCTACGCCGATACCTTACGTCAACAAACATGCACAGGAAACAAAATTAAATCGTCCAATATCACTCACTCTAGCTCACACATAACGCCTAGGTCAATTCCTGGTTAGCTGCCGTGTTGACAATGTTATCCAGCAATGGTCAGAAATTGTTTAACCCTTCACCACTCTTGTGCGCGTCAGTAAGCATTTAGTCTATTTGTGTGAAATATGTGCGTTCAAGTTAACAACAATTGGCAAGACCCTAGGGAGCTGAACTGTGTTTCTACCACCCTCATACTACCTTGTTCTCTAGCCTCATTCCCGACATTCATTGAAATGAATGGGCATTGGCAACTGAGTTATGTACCTTATAAATGATAGACGCCTCAGTTGTAGAACTAGGACAAGGATTCCACACTACTCATTCGTCAGTTGTTTGTTTTTTCAGAACAAATGTACATAAGCTTTAGAGCTGTAACTACTTCAATAATCTGATTGAGAAATATACTGTGTATCGAACAGGGTTCCTTAAAAAAACCTACCCAGTAAACCAACGATGCACCAATTCGTTAAAAACAAATCACGCTATGAATTGTTCAAAACGTTCTTCCGGAATATGTTTCCCAACCAATATATAATTTGATTTGAATTGAATTGATGAACACATTCAACAGTTGTGCCCAACCATTTTATAATAAATGTTCATCCAACCAAATGCAAAACTTGTTCAATCAAATATTTTTGCGAAACAAATTGACAACGAATTTCTACAAAATGTATGATGAACGCGTTCATTGTAATGTTTATACCAAGTATTTTGCAAAATAAATATTTATCCAGTAAACGGAAAACGTTCATTCGAATATTTGTGCTGGGCAAGTTGAGAACAAATCGCCATGCAATAAAACAAAGCTCACATTTGCCAGAATTTTTTAGGCAAAAAAAAAAAAAAAAAAAAAAAAAAGATAATTTTATGAGCGTTCCTTCATTTATGAATCTTCTAGGTTATCAAAACTGTTGAGATTGTCAGCTATAATAAAGGCATAAGCGGATCTTTATTACTGTTCACCTTTTGCTGACATAAACTCATCGTTGTTGCCCAATATAATGTCTATTAAAGGCGGTGCCAAGTACTGCTAGTGGAGAAGGAATGCAGAGTTTCATGTAAACAGCTCTTTATCTCATTTGAACATAGTCTTTCAAAGCAAAACAGTGCAGTTCAGATCCAGTAGAAAGTGCATCGAAACAGAAATCAAAAAGATTGTCAACCTTTGATCTTATACGTAGGAAACACAACGGTTGTTTTGTGTGTTTATCAATACATCGAGTGCGATGAAAGGAAATTTAATTTTGCCTTGATGCCCTCTGAAATAATAACAATACAAAGCCGAACTGAGCGTTTATTTGCTATACGCACTGCGATTGTCCTGTCTTTTATTTCTTTACCATAATTAACAGAGCGTGTAACGACACGGGCTAGCACACTGCACAGAATTATAAGCCAAAAGTAACCAAAGAAATAATAGTATATATGCAGTCTGTTATTTGGGTTATTAATACACACTTTTGACAGAATTCGTAGTTAAATCCACTCACTTATCAGATCAAGTACAGGGTTACTGTGAACTAGGTCAATTGGGTCTTATCATTCGGGTTGGCCGTTTACTTGTAACCAATAAAAGTCGTTATGAAGCTGTATAGTAGAAATGGGGGATAGCATTTTAATCGGAACCCTGTTCCGACAGTCATCGAGAAACTGGCATTTTTTCAGAGGCTATCAGGAAGGATTTGTGTATAGCCGATGATAAGCGGGAGTTCAGAAATCCTGACACCCAGTCTTAGTTCCATTCCATAGGGAAACATTTTGTTAAATGTCAACTAAAACCAATATAATACAAGTGACAGTTCCCGGCTATATTTAGCGATATTTACCTTGAACTAAGTCATAGATTTGGAATAAGTTTAAACAAATCAAATACTGGTGAAAGCTGTGCACCTCGGTTATCATTGTCTATCTATTATTCTCCAGTCTGGCCTTGGAGAGAAGTTCGGTCAAATGGGTGTGAACAGATAGTTAAGGCACAGCTAGAATTCCAAGGCATTTTGTTTTCTTCTCTACAAGATTAGTACAATACAATCTTGATCTGAAGAACCATTTTATGATTAGGAACTCACATACACGTGATTCTGTTTTTTCTAAGGTAAGATAACGCCCCACGGCTTGTAGCATGGTTAATCGAAATGAAATGAAAAAGGCTGCTTTTGTAGAAGATTTGTTGATGTATTAAAGCATATCACCCCATTTGCTCGGACCTTTAGAAATCATTTCACCTGGTCAATTTGACAGTGTTTGGTGCAATGGAATCTTCACAGGAGTCATCCATTTAATTATCAAACTGAAATGCGCCGAAGTCCCTCAACAAAGTAGCGTAGTCATAACAGCGTAAAAAAGCTCAGAGAGTAATTACAAAAAGTGTTTTTGACTGCAGCGATAGATCAAATTTATTGTGTGAAGTCAATCCTGATATTTGAGTGGTGTATAAATAATAAATAGTTGTATTTGTACAGCGCTAAAGTGCAAGTTCATACACTGCTCCATCACAAAGAGAACCAGCTGACGAATCAGTTTGAAAGGATACTTGGCATAAACCAGAACCATTTATCTGGATGTCTGTGAACAACCCAGAGAGAGTGGGAGAGGTATATCGCAAGCTCCCGATTGCATTTACTATCAATAATCATACAGAGCAAGATAATCTAACTGTTGAATTATTCACAAAGATATTCCAATGTTTAGTTGAGCCTGATCAGTCTTCATGAACACATCGTAGAAATAAGGTTAAATGCGCATTTTAACGGTGGTCTTGTTAGTAATAACTAAAGGGGATTTCCCTTATTCGCAAAATGTTGATGGCACAGAAAAAAGTAAAAAACAATAGAACAATCAAACATCCGTAAATGAGATTCCTTAAATGTCTTACTTCAAACCGCCAGAATACACAAGCATGCAATGTTGTAAACTTGAAAAAATGAAATGAATGAATTGGTGAACTACCCATTCAAGCTATCGTTAAACACTCTAACAACAAGGCCCAGCGTACCTGTTTTGATGCATCACTTATGATATAGAGTGTGTTTGACGTTTATTGAATAAGCAACTGTTTTGTAAAAATGTCCTTAGAAGAATCGTCAATTTCAATGCATCCTTGTCACGAAAGGGTTCCCATGCGTGCCGATTTTCTGGAATAAAATTAATTTCCTTACAGACCAAACAGATTTAAATTTTGATAATCGTGTTCAGAGTTTGACAATATTTTTCTTAAATTTTTTAACTTAAATAGCAATTTCTCCAAGATAAAATGTCTAGTACACACGTCTTTGAATATGTGCCTGGACCATCCAAAGATCTATTATCCCTTCAACTTAAGTTAAGGCACATTTTATCTTCTCTGAATTAACCGGATGCGCTGTCGAGTTTAATGGGCAATACTGAACGTGGCTTTAAGTATGCATTCGACATGTAGCTGTCGGGATAACGTTATCAATGTTGTTTAAGATACCGTCGGTAATGGCAAGTTTTGTAAGCAGAGATATCGTCTAAGTGGTTGTCAGTTTCTTAATAAACGTCTGGTGCTCCGAGCAGAACTAAACTCAACGGACTCCACATATATTTAAGATACTCAGTAGGTGATGGGGGAATTATAATAACGTATTTTTTATTGTCCACATTACTGTAAATAAACTGTTTATTTTCGTTGTTTTCATTCATTAGGCAAGCCGTGGCTTAGGGATTAGCGTGTCTGCTCACTATAAATATACTAATATACCGTCCACGATTTTGAGTCCACCTGGCGTTCATCAGGTATGTGGGAAGGTAATACGATATGGCTCTGGCGATCGAAAGGGTGGTTTTTACGAGGTTTTCCATCAACTTTTCACCAGGTTTTCCACCATGTGTAAGCAAGGAACTGTGTGAAGTGGAAATCTGTCGTCATGTAAGTGAAATATTTTTAAGCACGAAGTTAAACCCCATCAATCCAACACAACAATTAAACAAACAAATTGAAGGCCCTTGATCTCCTGATTATACTTTAATGATCTGTTCACAGGTTCGACTCTGTTGACATTTGGAGTATTGACATCCCTTCAATACAACGTTAAATCACACTCAGTCAAACAAAAGTAATACGTTAATAACAGATGCTATGGTACTCGGTTTGTGGAATTTATCCCAATCCAGTATATCTATGACCAGGGATACTGCCAAGAACGTATACACTAACCTCACATATTGATCTGATGGGTATGTTTTACCATTCAAACGGCTGCACTTATAGATAATAGATGACTACTTTTCTTCTAATCACGAACGGACTGAATATACCGATTAGCGGTCCCCAAAGATAATCAGAGATGTGTCTAGCTAATTCTGTTTATCATCGATCAAAGATATTTAAAGCGTCTGTACACGACGTCTTCATTAAAACCAATGTCTTCTTTAGCATCCAAAGCACTTCAGTTACATTTGGTCGATGAAAAGAGTAATCTCCAAATCTTCAGGACAGGGGCAGTCTGATCGGTAAACTCTGTTCTTCTAGTCACGGTCAGGCTGATCGGTAAACTCTGTTCTTCTTGTCACGGGCAGGCTGATCGGTAAACTCTGTTCTTCTTGTCACGGACAGACTGATCACACCTGTTTAATATCATCAGAGAAGAGTATAACTACTCGTGATATGCTGCTGGTCAATAAATGCCTTCACCTGGCTGATCACTCTTGGTTGTTCTGATGTGAGCCTTCATAGCTCCGCTGGTTAGAGCGCAGGTCCTGTTAGCTACGCTCTAAGGGTCTTCCTAACATTTAGAATTATGCGGCGTTACCTTTTTTCTGTTGGTCTCTCCGATATATAAAAATGTAATGGTCTTACTTTGATTTACATGATTTAGTTGTCTCCCCTGGACACTACATTGCAGTCTTTAATAACTGGATTATCGGTCTACTGTGAGAAATAGCAATAAACAATTAATGTAGCTAAAACCAAAGTACTTATTTTTCGCTCTAGATTGTCAAGATTGTCAAGATATCCACATCTATCTTAACAAACAAGAGCTGGAAACATTGAATAACTCCGTCTATCTTGGGTCAATATTTTCTTACAATGATAAAAATAAAAATTGTCAATAAAAAAATGGCAGAACAGGGCAGCAGAGCTATATAAGGTTTACGCAGCAAAATGGCAGAGTTTTGGCTAAACATTGTTACAAAACTGTCCCTCTTTGATACATAATTGTATCTCCAACATAATGTAGTATGGTTGTGAGGCCTGGGATATGCATCCTGCAAAAGATATTGAAAATGTACACTTGAAATTTTGTAAATGGATACTTGGGGTCCCTAGGACTGCTACTAAAGCAATGGTATATTTTGAGTTGGGTCGATATCCTATTCTGTTACACAGAAAATACTATATGATAAAATACTGGTGTAAATTGATTAATACTGATAACTGTATTTTATCCTATCTGTATGTACACGTCGTGTTTTACAGCTCCTCTCAAGACCTGTTGGTTTACCTGTGTTAGGGATGAACAATGCAGGCATGACTTATTATTGGGTAGCTCAGTCTGTGCCAAATGTTACACACTTAATCAAAATTTAAAAGTCTGTTGTTATAAACCAATTTACCCCAAATATTCGCTACCAGAAGGAAGCAATGTCTAAATGCCTCATCTACAAACACATAGTAGATTCGTTGTCGTTTAACACCAGCATGTCCTGCAGAATACTACCCCAGCTTCCTCGGTCGATCGGAAGAGGCAACCTGTTGGCTGTGGGTTGCATTCAGTGTCGGAAGAAAATGAGATCCTGGTGACTGAGGGACAACCTGGCTTGTAAAAGGGTGCCAAGGAGTCATGTTGCTCCATAACGTCATTTTGGCTCAATATTCTCCTAGACGGGTGGTCAGATTGGCCCGACTTGATCAATCGGCTGGTCACGTCGAGCCCTGTAATGATCATTTATTAATTCCGTCGTAATTTATTAAATCAAAGCTGAATAAAAGTAAAAAAATTATTATATTGGTTATTCCATCCAATATTAAATTTTAAGATCATTGCAGACCGCGGTGGCTAATGGGTCAATTAGGTGGGAAACAACAAAATATATTTTTTGGTTCGGCTGGGGAATAATTCCCCCTCAGCAGAGCAGAATTATTTAGTTTCCTATTTAAGTATACCACCCATGGAATCCTCGTTACCTGCATCTGCTGGTTACCACAGGGGCGGTCTTGTCTTTGTTGGCACTCCGTGGAGGGTGGGGGACATGGATGGTCAAACTTTATACGCTGTATGATGGCATCCCCTCCCAACCCTATTAACTAGAGTAAAAAAGAAAAGTAATGGAAATTAATTTAAATGATAAAATGAAAGAAAAATGGCGAAAAGTTTTTAATAATAACTAGCCAAAACGAAAATAAGTCTTGTCACAACAATATCACGTACCGTTTGCGTTGAATAAAACTTTAATATCTACTGCTGGAACTCTAAAAAATGTAAGCAAATTGCGGTCTGGTGACTTTCTGGATCAACTCACCAGACAGCAACAAGCTGTAAATTTACCTAAATTAAAGACAAGTTTAGGCTGTAACACCACATAGATCACTTAGAGGCATAGAGGCAGAGATCTCTCTGATCTACCAGAGGAAGAAATCCGCTCTGAGATCGGCGATCAAGGTATAACTAATGTTAAGCGCTTTACGACTAGAAAAGATAATATTATAATAAAACATAATACCTATTTAATTACATTTGATTCGACTACAGTGCCATACCACATCTACATTGGTCCTTACAGAATGAGGGTAGATCCCTTCATCCCCACCCAACAAGTGGTTTCAAGTGTCAGAAGTTCGGACACTTAAGACCCAGTGTAGAGATGGTTTGGTATGCTTTCGTTGCTCTGAAGTACATGTAGGCTATGAGGGCTTTGACTGCAACAACGATATAAAGTGGTGTAATTGTGGTGAGGCCCACATGGCCTCCTCCAACGACTGTAGTTATTTTATAAAAGAAAAGTGAATCCAGGTTATTAAATCAAACAAAACGTTAGTTATATCGAAGCACGGCGCCTTGCCTTC
>JARFOD010013454.1:0-11288 GCA_031763545.1 Mopalia muscosa
GACAAAAATACAGAACATCACAAACAGATCTGCTTCCCATTACCCTTTAGCTCTGAGAACACCAGGGCAACAGAAAGTAACCTCTTTTCTCACCTCTTACGATCGACCGAGGAAGCTGAGGGAGTATTCTGCAAGGCCATGGCCCACCCGCTCCCTCATGGGGGGCCTCTAGTAAGAAGGGGGTATATAGGTTTTACGTTTTCTCTCCGTGTGTCAGGGAAGCTTGTCCGCGCTGTATCTTGGCTACTATTTCACTTTGGCTTTTGAAACTTGCACAATGCATTCTTCTATGTACGCAGATGTGCATCGTAGAAAAAAAATCACGGAATTATGCAAATTTCCCCATAAGTTATGCAAATTAGCTACATTTGTCAGGTAAGCTTGTCTGGGCTGTATCTTGGTTACTATTTTACTCAAGCTTTTGAAACTTGCATACTGTATTCTTCTATATATGTAGATATGCAACGTAGAAAAAAAAGTCATGGAAATATGCAAATTTCTGCATAAATTATGCAAATTAGCCCTGTCCAGGCCCTATCTTCCAGTTCCTTTTTCATTTAGATTTTTTAAACTTCCATATTGCATTCTTCTGTATACGCAGATGTGTAACCTAGAAGACTAAAACGTTGATAAAAAATTACGGAAATTATTCAGATGTTCAAGGTAGAAAAAAGTCATGGAATTATGCAAATTTCTGCATAAATTATTGGAATTTGCTTTGTCAAATTTATTGTTTTTTGTTCCAGCTCTGTAGTCTTAGTTACTATTTAACTAAAGCATTTGAAACTTGCATACTGCATTCTTATCCATGTGCAGATTTGCAACATGTAGTTATGTGCGTGTTGTGTGGACTGCAGGGGTGGGGGGCATATTGTTTAGCAATCTCGGATTACTTTTCTCTTGTTTATTTGCCTGTCAGGGGTTTTTACGAGGTTTTCTCTCAGTGTTCCAGCTTAATAAGGGCGAATATAAGGTCCCTCCAATTTCAATAAAAACTTAATTTTAACTGATAAAATTAAGCTATTCAACTAAGAAAAAGCATCAAGAGTTTTTCTCCACATATGTGCATTTAGGGTTCAATTATATTAAAGAACCACCAAATTTTACCTTTATTCAACTTTGGTCATTTTTAAAATGAATTTTTAGAAAAATGTATTCCATAAAATGGTTTAACTTTTCCATTGGTTTAAAATAGTTCTCTGCTACAGACATTGCTGTCAGTGAGATAAAACAGACCAGTCCTGTGTGGTCTCTCAATTAATATCACTGTATTTATTGTTCTACTATTTGTGAAGAATATGATCCTGATAAAAGACATTTTTTTTAGCAATAGAGCAAATAATTTTACTCAAATTAAGTACAACCTAAGCCATAAAATTGGGAATAGAAATCGTTAGAGGGAGATTACTGTTGCCGCTCAGCTAAGGAGCAACAGGAAGCCTACTGTTTGTGATAGCTGTGTATTGATTCTTGGAATATTGCATATTCTCCAGTGACATAACAGTTAGTGCTTTTGGCTTTGATTCTCCATCAATATTCCATTTATTTATTTAATTTATTCATTTATTTATCTGATGTTGGATCAACAGGATTAAATCCCAATTACAGATCATTGGCCAGCATTATTGTGGGAGGAAAACTGGGTAGTAAATTAACCACACAGGTTCAAGTCTGGTTCACGAGGGGGCCACCATAGGTGATTCTGGCATCGAAGAACCAAGAGCTAAAACAATTTTGTGGAGTTACTTTTTAATAATAAATCAAGAAAGTACCTCCCACAGTTCCATCCAGTAAAATGTGTCTGCCGAGGCAGTGTTAATACGAAGAATACCCAGTTACCAACAATAACACATACATGATATCTTCACTGTCTGATGATTAATCTGATACTGACTGCATCTTGGCACAGAAATGACAACGAAAAAGAAAAGCCACATGAATTTGGATCTCTCCTTTCTGGAAGGTTATGTCAGTGCAAAAAATGGCAACCTAAGGACAATCCCATGTAATAATTGAGGTTTTGAGACTTTGCCTTGATTTCACATTGGAGTACTTGTCCAGCATGTAGGACCGAATAAGTACACGTTCAGAGTCAAACAGAATAGTTTTCATTACATTAATTCTGATGTCCAAGTGGTGTTTAATAATTTCATACATGTAGCCTTTGTGGAAAGTGAATTACAGTACAGTTGGCTACATGGTGACTTTCATTTGTTACTTTCAGAAGAGGAATTTGGTTCGAGTGAGGACCCTTCCATATCCAGTGTATCAGAGATCAACAGAGATAACCGTTTAGTCAAAGACAGCAACGTTGTTGCCAGCTTAGCCGAAGAACTTAAGAATCTTACAGCTAAAAAGGACAAAAAGAAGGAATCCATTCAAGTAAAGAGAAAACACGAGTGTGAGCAATGCGGCAAAACGTTTGTGACTCCAAGTATGTTGAGGAGACATTCAGTTGTTCATTCTGGAGAGAAGCCGTACGAGTGTTTGATTTGTGGCAACAAGTATTCCCAGACTGAACGCCTTAAGAGACACATGGGAAGCCATACTGGTATCAATGTCTTCACCTGTAAAGCCTGTGGGAAAAGGTTTGCGGAGAAATGTCGGTATATCGACCATGTACGTTCCCACTTGGAACAAAAACCATTTGAGTGTGACATTTGTTCTAAAAGTTTTACGAACAGAGTTGGTTTGTGGAAACATAAGAGCATACACTCTGGTGATAAGAAGTACTATGGAACGAGTTGTTGTGCTTATAGATTTAAATGCACAGAGTGTGGGAAAGAGTTTCGACAAAAACAAGACTTGACTCGTCATCAGAGAACACATACTGGAGAGACTCCAGAGAAAACTTTAAAATGTACAATTTGTTCCAAAGGGTTCTCTCGTAAGGCACTTCTGGACACACATGTAAGAAGCCATACAGGAGAACGACCTTTCAACTGTCCATTCTGCCTCAAAACATTTGCATGTAAACGATCTTTTGCCAGTCATATTAAGTTACATAAACTTGGAGGGCAAACATTATTGTTAAAACCAGACACAACACCAGAAGGTGGTTCTGACATTTCTGAGTCTCAAAAGTACAACTGTAAACAGTGTGAAGAGATTTTCAACAGTGAGGCAGATTTATTTCTACATGTTAGAGACAAACATGATTTGAAACCGGCTCAGCAGTCTTTAACGATACAAGCTTCTTGTAAATCTAACCAAGACTTAACCAACAGTAATAGTTTAACGTCGGTTTCATTACTACGTGCACAGCTATCAGAACCACCTCAAGCCAGTGACCAAGTGAAATCCACCAATGAGGACTCTGTGCAAACTTCACAATGTCTGACATCAGGACCACCTGACATTGGATCTGATTTAATGATTCAGTCTGAACAAACATCTGAAAAGTTCTACTTTTTAGTCGACGCTAGTTCACCGAACACAATTTCCAGAGTGAGCCATGATGAGTTGAAAGCATTATCTATAGCACTGCCCCATGTGACTTTCTGCTCATCAGAAGGTACCAGACTTCACGGATTGGGTCAGGAGGAAGATCATTGCTCCTCGTCAGGTCCTGCCGCTGAGATGGAGACAGTTTCTCAAAATATCACAACTTCATATCCGTTTTGCCAGACTGACTTTGTGGATTCTGCTGAAGGTCTTGGGACCACAGATTTGGCAAAAGGCAGAACTCCTTTGTCTAGCAGTCCGTCACCACATCCTGAATCTGTTCTGAACTCAAAAATGGGCAAATCCACAGCAGCTTTCTCTGTGAATCTTCCACCAGACCCTGCAGATTTGGTGACCACTGACATGACAAAATCAAATACTCTTATGTCTGTGGATCTAACAGCGCATCCTGGGGCTTTAGGAGACTTAGTTCTGACAAAACACACTTCTCCTTTTCCAGTTGTTCTGCCACCACAAAAAATGTCCATGCCTTCTGAAAGCTCTCTGGAAGCTGATAGCGCTCTGTCAACAGAAAATGTCCAGTCCTATGCAATGTATGCGGATGGCAATAAAATTGTCTTTAAGATACTTAAGCAACCCGTTAATATGACCGAAGAAGATGGAATTCAAACGTCCCCTGCATTAAAACAACAAATTTGGGATAACCATTCAAAAGAAGTTAATTTATTTTGTCAAAGTGCCGTTTCAAACAATTCAACTGTTGAACAGGTTACTGGAAAACAATTAATGACTATTTCACATTCATCTGTCAAAAAATGCAGTCCTACTACTTGTCAAAAGATGTTTAATGATCCTCAAAAATTTCATAAACAAACTGAAACTGAGAAGATAGACATATCCTTGGAAAAGTTAGATAATTTGAGAGATATAGCTTTTTCTGGAAGCGAGGAGTTTCCAGACAGAACTAACACTTTTGCTCCCATTGATTTACTAAAGGAGTTCATGCCAAAAAGAAAATCTCGAAGACGCTCTGTATAAAATATAGATCTTTGAAAACTTGATTTTGTGTGATTGTTAAATAAAGTGCCAAAGAGAAAGTTTGTTGATGATTATTAATAAACCTGCTGCATATTAAACTATATAAATGCTTTTTTTATTTTGCACCTCCAAACTTTACCAGGCCAGGTATTGGGCTTTAGTAGTACTACTGTGTTGAAATACTAATCATACTTCAATGTACATGTGCCTGCACCTGTGGCTTACTTGTAGCGAGTGCGCTTCCTAAACTGAACCTGCTTTGATTTACCGTTCACCGAATCAAGTCTACCTGTCGACCATCGGGTATATGAGCAAGTCACATGTTGTGGCTCAGAAAATTGCAGGGGTGGTTTTTATGAGGTTTCCCCTCGTTTTTTCACCATAATACGGCTGTGTACAGTGTGAATTGGACAATCCGTCGTCATATAAGTGAAATACCCTTGAGTACGCAATAAACACCAATCAAATGAACAATCAATGAATATGCACAAGGGCTAAGGGTAGTTTGAAAAATAACAACGTTGTCTTAGCACTGCAGGAAGATTAATTTCCCTACATTATATAAACGCATAGCTGTGCAGGTGTCAATTATTGTTGGAATACACTTCCATTATACATGTACAAGTGTAATACTCGCACAATGTATATATAACACCAATCAATCCAGTTTGGGTTCTGAATCTCTAAATAGTCTATCATATCGCCCTATTTAGAAATACAGAGCTACCGCGGTATAATTCTCTTAACTGTGATTTCAAGATTTTGTACTTACTGATATATGTGCCCAATAATATATCATATGCTGAACTTTCTGACACATTTTACATGACTTTAAATTGCTCATTTGTCTTATTACAAATGCAGAAATATGGTTTAATTATCTGTTACCAAGCCTCCGTTTGTTCTATTTCACTGTGAAACTAGGCTTCGAATGTCCAGTAATTTCCATTTTATAAGCACATTATGGGCATATATATTTACTTTTTAAAAAGACAGGTCTGCATACGATTCTTACTTGTTAGGGTGTTGGCTTATTAATTCTACTTTGATGTACCGTTCACAAGATGGAATCTGTCTGTCGACCATCAGGTATATGAGTGAGTCACACATTGTGGCTCTAACAATTCTAGTGGTGGTTTATACAATGTTTTTTTTCCAGTTTTCATTCGGTCCGCAGCCGGGGCTCAGTGGTAGCGAGTGCGCTTCCTGAACTGTACATGCTTCGATTTACCATTCACGGGTTCGAGTCTGCCTTTCGACCATCAGGTATACGAGCGAGTCGTATGTTCTGGCTCCGGCAATTGCGGGGGTGGTTTTTACAAGGTTTCCTCTCGGTTTTCCACCTTAATAAGGCTGTGTACAGTGTGAAGTGAACAATCCGCCGTCATATAAGTGAAATACCCTTGAGTACGTCGTTAAACACCAATCAAACAAACAAACAATCCAGTTTTCATTCGTAATTAGGCAAGAAACAGTCAGAAGTAGACAATCCATTGTCACATTTATAAGTGAAAACCCTTGAGTACTATGCTAAACCCCATTCAATCAAATACATGTGCACAAAAAAGGATAAGAATTAATTTGATGGGTATATTAAGGCTACTAAATTCAGGTTTTGATCTCAACATCAAATTCTGATGCAGAGCAATTATACATTTTAGTGCATTTGAATACTGAAGCTACTCTTCAAGGAAATGATTAATGCAAAGAAGATTATGTTTGTTGTTGCATTCGGTCTTTAATATATTTACAGGTTATATTCATTGACAGCGCAGGTCCTATTTTCTAGAATGGGTAGACATGCACATATTTGCATATATTTGAATTGGAGTCTGAACAAACCAGGAATTGTGGGTGTGTTTTATGGATGTTCACTCTTCCACAATTTAAGTTTGTACAGTCTGTTACATATATATGTAAAGCGCATTGTAGCCCATGGATCTTTTATGTAAAGCTAATTTATTAATGATTCCAACTTCTCTGAGAGGGGGTCATGACATATGAGAGTGCAAAGGTCAAATATCTCCCTAATCACAACTTCGTTTTACTCATATTTATTTCACCCCCAAAAAAAGGTTAATTTAAAACAAATTTTCTGTCCCGTGAGTGAAATTTTATATTAACCATCTGAGCTTTTCACCGACAAAAATATATTCCTATTGTTTTGAGTGGTTCTCCTTTTCAACTGTTCTGATTTGGCTGTACTTTTCACTACTTTTCCAAAATATCACAGCCCACTAAGGGTTTGAGTGGTGCCGCATAACTTGAGGTGCTTTCTCGCAGTACGATTATTAATTATGACCTTAAGTTCCCCGTATTTGTTGCATTTTAATTGATTTCTAAAAGTACCAAGCAGTTGACCAGTCAAAGCTCCTCAAATAAGGGGAAGCCACTGAAATCTTAGTCAAACCCTGAGAATAAACCTTAAGCTTTGGAAGTAGCAGTTGAACAGCTATATTAGAAAAAAAAAATGAGTGAAAAGCACAATAATTTAAAGTAACTCGTTAAAATACTTTTACTTTAAACCCTATACTTTATTCTGTTTTGATCGAAATTTCCAGGAATTTGTCATTCTTGGTCACACATTTACACCTTGACTAATATTAGAGAATTCTTTGCCTTCCATTGAATTAGGCCTGAACGCACTCTCATGTTTCATTTTCTCCCTTTCAGATGACTCTACCTTGGAAGCTATTTTTGGGAATCCACTGTCTGGCCAAATAGTCACTGATGAACAACTGGCTGTTCAAATTACACAGGAACTTGAAAATTTACAGAAAAGGAAAAACACTAAAAAGCCGGCTTCCACAATTTCTGTTTGTCAGTGCGAAATATGTGCAAAAGTTTTCACCACTACTAGTCTTCTAAAGCGCCACATGGTAGTCCACACCAAAGAAAAGAAGCATGAGTGTGAATATTGCGGAAAAAAGTTTTCACAAGTTGTCCACCTCAAACGACACCAGAGTATACATACTGGAGAAAACACATATTGCTGTTCAGTTTGTCAAAGTAAATTTGTGGAGAAAACTAGATACGAAGATCACATGCTAGCCCATTTAAAAGAAAATCCCTATCCGTGCAAGATATGTGCCAAAGGATTTAAACACCGTGTCGCTGTTAAAAGGCACATGAAAACACACTCTTCCACAAGAGAATTTCAGTGCGAAGTTTGTCAAAAATCTTTTTTTGAAAAACAAGCACTGCGTGTACATGAGCGGAAGCATTTTGGAAATCATCCCTTCAAGTGTATATATTGTCATAGGGGCTTTAATCGCCAGAAACTTTTACAGGTTCATCTGCGAAGACATGACAAGTCCCGACCCTTCCAGTGTGATATCTGCCAACAGGGATTTGCTTCAAAACAAAGTCTGGTAGGTCATGCTCAAATCCACTGTAGAAATAAAGATAGCGAGCCTTTGTCTACAACAGTTGAACCCCCATCTGCTCCCAGTCCTCAGTCAGATTTTGTGAAAATGTCTTTGAGCTTTCCATGTGGATTTTGCACTAGGACATTTGATAGAAAGAGTAGTCTGTCTGTTCATCAAAAGGCTCTACATCATGGATTTGTTGAAAGCAACCTTGTAATTGTCTGTGAAGTTTGCTCTGAAAAGTTCAGCTCTTTAGCAGTAGCAGAATCCCATATGAAGGAACATTACAAGGACTTTAAGAAAACCAATGCTTCTAATACTCAGGGAACGTGTTCTAGCACTGGTTCAAGTGTGACTGAAATCCCTGCTGCTTGTACCTCTGCATCAGGCAGAGATGAAATAAAGAGCGGTTCAGACCAACTCCTTGACTCAGTCCTTTTTGATCAAGCTACCCAGCCTGCTGTAGAAAACAGCCAGCAAGTGGTTTACGATTCATCAGAAACATCAACCAATTTAACCCAACTTGCCAATGCTCCAGCTACTCCAATTTCAGAAGGAACGAGTTCAACATCCTATGCCCAAGCTTATTCCATCACGTTACATGATAATAACCCCACCACTGATCAAACAGTTACCAGCGGAGAAGTTGTGGCTACCATTTTAAATTTGGCTTCAGAAAGTTCATACCTTGGACAAGTCAAGTCATCTGCTGAGCAAAGGTCTACATCTGAGAATGGATTCTCCATCAACGTTCACCCTGTACACAGTATAACTTTACAAGAGGACCACTCCATGGCTGTTGACTTCACAGACTGGTCAGACATATCAAAATGTCCAGCATTATCAGGACATGGCAGTATTAACTGGGACACGTCTGAGATGCACCCTGGGCATCCGGGAACACCAAATACCAAAGGAGCAATGGCACAAAATGAGACCAGTGAAGCTTTATCTTGGGACTCGGCCTCAATGAGGACTCCAGTGACTGTTGATATGTCTGGGGATGAAGCGCACACTCAGTCACCAACTTCTCCACTGAAGGGGTTATGTCCAATGGCACACCTCGATGACCTTTCAAAGTCTTCATTGAACCCAAATTCAAAATCATCCAATTTGGTTGATTGTCAAAGTGTGTCAGACAGGACTCATAGCTTCATAGCATCTGATTTACTCAAGGAACTTTTACCCTCTACAAGGAAAAGGCGTCGATCTATATAGCGGTACTACTTGTATATATTGTATAATAATAATTTTCTTCTCTTTCTGCACCTTGGCTGAAAACTATTTAGGCCATTTCTTTCAAGCACTGATTTAAGCAAGGAACATTGTGAAATGGACAATTTCTCGTCTTACAAGTGCAATAACCTTGAGCTTGCATTAAATCACAATCAAACAAATAAAATGAGTATACTGGCCCCAATCTTAACACGTTAAACACATGGTCACAATGCCAACATGGTCACAATGCCAACATGGTCACAATGCCAACATGGTAAATACATGGCCACAATGTCAACACATTAAACACATGGTCAAAATGCCAACATGGTCATAATGCCAACATTGTAAATACATGGCCACAATGTCAGTATGGTAAACACATGGTCACAATGCCAACATGGTAAACACATGGTCACAATGCCAACATGGTAAACACATGGTCACAATGCCAACATGGTAAATACATGGCCACAATGTCAGTATGGTTAACACATGGTCACAATGCCAACACGGTAAACACATGGTCACAATGACAACATTGTAAATACATGGCCACAACGTCAATATGGTAAACACATGGTCACAATGCCAACACATTAAACACATGGTCACAATGTCAACATGGTAAATACATGACCACAATGCCAACATGGTAAACACACGGACACAATGTCAACATGGTAAATACATTACCACAATGTCAATATGGGGAACACATGGTCACAATGCTAACATGGTAAATACATAGCCACAATGTCAGTATGGTAAACACCTGGTCACAATGCCAACATGGTTAATACATGGTCACAATGCCAACGTGGTGAACACAATGTCAACATGGTAAATACATTACAACAATGTCAACATGGTAAACACATGGTCACAACGCCAACATGGTAAATACATGGACACAATGTCAACATGGTAAAAACATGATCACAATGTCAACATGGTAAACACATGGACACAATGCCAACATGTTAAACACATGGACACAATGTCAACATGGTAAGCACATGGTCTCAATGTCAACACTGTGAACATATGGTCACAATTTCAACACATGATCACAATGTCAACACCGTGAACACATTGTCACCATCTAGAAACGGTGAACACATGGGCATATATCAACACTTGATATTAATTCTGCATATTACGTGTATTTATACCATGTATTAATAAATATTAAACTCCATATTTCCCTGTTGGTAACTGACCTGTAGATTCCCCAGATATTATTGATAATTACTACCTGGTGCTGATCAGAACAGTGCTGCTCTACTAGATAGTGAAAGTGCATCAGGAATGTTAATCCACTGCCTTAAATGAAAAAATATGAGGTTCACACCTTCCCTTTTTTCTGGTATTAAAAATTAAATATTTTGTTTTGTTTGTTACCTTTATTAAGTTATAACCCAATACAATCCCAAACCACAAGCATTGTTAAAAATGTTATATAAAAATCTCATCTCGAGTAAAATTGGCGGTACTTTTCAGTAACTTGAAGGAAGCTTAAATGTAAATAAATTTATAGTTTTCAAGACTTTATTTTTGTTTTTCATTGGCTGCATTGGTGCACTAGCATGTAGACATGAAGATGTATGATTGGTTGATCTGTGATGTTTTTGTACACAAAGTAAAACTCACATATATATGGTTGACAGCTGCATGACTGTTGTCACTCTGTTTCCTCAACAAAACGAAGGCGGCTTTAGTTTTGACATCAAATGTGAAGACAGATGCCATGCACATTGATATCTTTTTTTTTTACTGGGGTTTCCTGTCGTAGATTATTTAACTCGTTTTGTCCTGGCAAATTGATATTTCTTTCTTTGATTGGGGTTTAACACCATACTTGAGGTTATTTCAGGCAAATGACAGTGTGTTAGGCCAATAAGTGAAGACAACCTCCTCACCAACCTCCTTCACAGACCTCGCTCACCAACCTCCCTCATCAACACTGGCAAAAGACAAGACAGGATAATCCCTATGTGCACTGCAACATCACAAACAGATAGGCTTCATGTTGCCCATTAGCTAGGAGAGTACCCTCGATTTAAGTTCATTTATATCTTTTAACACTTTTGATTGTCCACCACTACAATAGTAGGGGTAGACTTAAAAATGCTACTCCCTTCCATCCATCCGTCCGTCACAAAAGTTTGTGAACACGCTAGCTTGAAAACAAATTCACCCAACTTCAAACTTGATATGTAGTTTCTTCTTGTTAAGACGCAGATGGTATTGCATTTC
>JARFOD010013465.1:0-11288 GCA_031763545.1 Mopalia muscosa
GTACTATATATACAGCATTTACCTGACTGCCTCTTCATTCCTGATGATGGTTTAATAAACCGAAATATTGAAACTTATCATGCGTTGGAGTTGTGACTTTGGTCTACTATGTTTAAAATGTCGCTGTTAATTGGGCAAATAAATAGCTAATAAATCAGAAACAAAACGATGGATTGAAGATTCATGTTCAGACTGGTTATTTCCCCATTCATTCGAATACCAACGTACCCTTTTATCGTAATGGTTCCATATAGAATTATAACAAGGCTTCGGAGGGGACACAGTTCTATACAGAACCATACTCGTTTCTGCAGAACCCTTGAAGAACCATTATTGCTAAGAGTGCATATCAGGCCATACCTGGAGTAACCACACACAAAAAGATCTTAGTTTTATTTCACATGGGTATTACAGTTTACAGATTGTCCTTCAAGAAAATGGTCGTAGCATACCCTGATCTTCGCGACGATGCTGTAATATTTGTTTAAACAGTCGAAGGTAACAATCGCACAAAACAAAATTGTATAAATACGTTACAAAATGGAGCATGGATGTTATTAAATCAAATTGACTTTTCGGAACAATGGATGAACACGTATTCACATTGCTTTTGCGACTAAAACAAACTCGAATCTGTCACACATTTATATTATCTAAGTGTAATTAATAATTGATAGTGTTTAGGTATTTGTTGTTGGGGGTCTTCAGGTAGGCTACTGCTGCAATTGCCTTTTCAGATGCATCACAAAATATGTAAAGTTCTTTATTGACAGTTTCAACAAGAGGTATGGAAGTATACGTTCTCTGTATGGACAGATTTTCAAGAGATTAGACAGTGTTCTTCCAACGATCCCAATCTTCCTTGCGTTCCAGAGGTAAGCGTTCGTCCCAGTCTTAAGTATGGGAAATGAGTTTCCTGAGAAACATCTTTCCTTAGATAGTAATCGGGGCAACAAGTCCGATGGGGTCGTACAAACTATTCACTGTTGATAGCATTCCTCTTCTTGTGTATGGCGTATCTTCTAGAGACACTTTGAATGTAAATGTGTCGGAGTTCAGGTCCCACTGAAGTCCTAAACTTCGCTTTAAAGGTAACCTATCTGAGCCCAAGTCCAGGTCTCGAAGATCTTTTCCAAGATGGATGTAGGGAATGCTTGCATAATATCTTTGCTGTTCGATGCTATTGTATGGAGTCTTTAAGTTTCCACCTGTTAAAAGGGACTGTCTTGTTCTTTTCAACAAATATATGGCCTCCTCGCTGGTTGGTAGTGATGTTACTCCATCATCAACATAGAAGTCATTGTCAACAAATTTCTTGGTGTCCTTGCCAAATCCTAATTCTCCCTCCTCAGTACGCCAAGAAGGTTATTGATCAAGCCCGGACCCGTCAGTAATACATTGTTCAATGATATGCCTTCATATTGTGCTGATGGGTGAAATACCCCTCTAATTTGGTCTTTCTTTTTCGGGTAGTACACTCCAAAGAGAGGTAGATACCAACACGCTTCGTTTTCTTGTAGAAGTGGAGGTCATTCTGCATGCCCATTGACAAAGATCTTTTGCATAAACTCTACAAAATGCTTATTCTTTTCAAGACTTGTCTGTAGACTTCGATCTAGGCTGTCAGCTCTTGTAGACGCTTGGGGCCTGTTGTTGGGCAGACGTGCACGCCCTCAACGAAATGATAGGGGCGCTGTCCAATTGCCTTTAGGGCTTTTTTTAAATTCCTTGTTCATAATACTTAGAAAATCTTTGTCCTCTATTGACATTCCTTGTTTGTTATCTTTGTCTGTTCTCTCAAGCACTGTTGCTCCAAGCTCAGTACTCCTTGTTGTGTTTCGATGAGCATCTGTCTATCCCAAATTCTCTTTGATACTGAGTGTATTGAGACAAGGCTTGAATAGGGATGGTCTTCCATTGCTCAGTATACTGGTTGTGAAGCAATTAACTTGATTGGGCTTATGGTTTCCTTCTAGACAGGCTTGTCCCACTATCACCCAACCCAATGCAAGTCTTTGGGCAAATGGTGTGTTTTTGGGGCCAGTTCTCTGATCACTGACAAGATTAGCGTCGAGAAGGTCTCTTACAATTAACAATAGAATGTCGGCAGAGTCGTCCATGGGTGGAGTCAAACCTTAGATGTCATTTAAGTGTATAAAGTTCTCCGCAACTGTCGGCGTAGGAATCTCTCCTCGATTGTTTGAAATATTGTTGCACTCAATGAGTGTTGGAAGTCTCAATCTTTCTGTGCCATCTAATGATTCGACAACACAGTCAGAGGCTCTCCTACCGGAAGTGTTCAGCACTCCTGAACAAGAACAGATCGTAAAGGGCAAATGTTCACTATTTATGTCCAAAAGGTTTATGAGTCCTGATCTAACTAAAAAAGCATTACTTTGGCCATCGATGACAGAATAAGTATAAATTGCCTTCTCATGATAGTTTGAGGATAAACTTTTACTGGGATTATTTAGCACAAGACTTGCCACTAAATCCTTCTCCACATATGTATATGCAATTAGTAGATAATGACGTTGCATGTGTAGTCTCAACACCCTGAGCCAAGACTAGGTTGATTGTGTTTTAGTATTTGAAGAATCATAGGCTTGAAAATGGAGGGCAGTTGGTTGTTTCTCACTGCAACAAATATCACAAGTAACACTTTCTTTACATCCTTTGGCAAGATGATTTTTTGACGCACAGCACCTGTAACAAAATCTTAACTGCCTTATGAGTTCCTTCCATTCCTGAATAGGTTTGTGTCTAAATCCCTTACATTGATTAAGTTTATGATTTATCAGGTGTAAAGGACATTTGGTTTCAGTATGTCTTTCAGTTTTTACATCAGTTTTCTTTGTAAAGACTTGATCTTTGTTTTCCTGTGCTGGGGGAAACTTTTTGAAAGAGAAATCATTATCTCTAGCAAAACTCGGGTCATTTCTATCTCTACTTATTTCTCGCATAAGTTCTGCGAAAAAGGTTTATGGTGGAAAGGTGACATTAAAGCGTCTTTTGTACTTTAGCGCTGCGCTTGTCCACTTTTCTTGTAGTGAGTATGGTAGTTTTCCCACTATGGGCTTCACACCTGAAGATGAATCAAAGTACCCTAAGAGTTGTATGTATCTTTTATCCTCTTTAGCTGACTCAATTTCTGAAATAATGTCAGACAAGTTGAACAACTTATTAGTAAGTTTTGGGAAGGCTTCCAGTTTTGCTTTCAGGGAAGCTTCCACCATCTCTGGATTTCCAACCCTTTCATCTAATCTCTGCCACACACGTTGTAGACTTCTGAATGGATTGTTCACATTAGATGCTTGTAGAGCAAGTGCATGTTGGGAGGACTCTGGTCCAAGCCAGTTCACAAGTAGGTCAAATTCTTCATTGGGAGAAACTTGCAGTTCTTGCATTACACTTGTAAAACGAAACTTCTAAATAGCATAATATCCTGGTTTATCTGTAAAGTGAGTAAGCCTGGACAGCATCAATTTATTTTTTAAGGAACAATCGTGACAACTCCGGGGTCAGTGTAGGGTTAATGTATCTCTGGTAGTGTGACATCGGCTCAATTGTCGTCTGTTGATTAGCTTGAGGAATACAGGGTTCAGCATGTGGATTAAAAATACTGGAGTGGTGATTCTTGAAGGTGCTTGTCAGTAGGACCAGCAAATTGTGATTGACGATTTAAATCTGGAGTGATGAATACTTTGCTTGGAGAAACTCTAACCATATTATGTCTTGTGTCTACATGGGTAGTATCTGGGGAAGAATGTTCCATAACATACTGTCTTGTCCTATGCATAGGCGACAGTGTAGGCAATTCAAAAATGGGTTCAGGATGATTAGTGTTTTCCCCAATACGTTCTGATAACTGAAGGGTCTGGACTTCCGCACCAGCCACTGCAACTTCAGCTTGTATTTTAAGTAGGTCAATATCGGCTGCCAAATTGAGCTTTTTGCGCTGAGATTCTGCTTCCAGAAGAGCCTGTTGTTTACGAATATCAGTTTCTTTGATGGCATATTCAATACGTGCTCTTGCAGCGTAAGCTTTTGCCTGTTTTCTTGCCAAAACTGATGGCGATGACCCGGAGGAGCTTGCTCCCTTGATTGACTTGCTGTGTCATGATGACATAATTTCAAGAAGATCCTGAAGGCTTGTATCCAAATATTTCAATGTAGCCTGTACCTTCGTGTCTCTAAACTCATTGATGGACACTTGTTCAATTAATTCCTGTTCACTGTCAGTTTTCACTCAGCTGCAAAAATCCTATGAAATCCTTTGAATTCTCTTTATATTTGTCAAAAAGTTGAATTAATAGTTTTTTGGATTCACATAACTGTAAGATGTTAGTATCTCTAAACTGTATCTGACTGATGAAATCTAATATCTCTGTCCATGATTGTTCTGTAATATTACAGTACACATTTCTATTAGCTCTTTAAAGTGCCTCTTGTTTGTCCGTTAAATTCCGATTCCTTGTTGAATGAGAATCGTCATCCGTGATATTCCTTTCCTCCATTGCGTGTGTCCGTTCTCATTGTGATCCGCCAACAAATGACATTGTTGTATCCAGACAGCTTCAAAACATAAAAGTTATGTAGCAAATGTCCAATAATCTGATCTAGTACATTTGTTCCTATTCCCGAAATAGCTCTTTGTTTTAAAGCACTAACAGTACAGCTAGAAGATTTCCAACGTTGGTCGACTTTTACTATTCCGCCTGTCCTAACGAGGTTAGAAGTAGCAATCGAGTTTACCCTGAGCACTCCAAAGTAACAGACACAAAGTCGGGACATCATGTTGCTAAACTTTGTATTATATTTGAAGAGCACTCAAAAAGGCTCTACAAAAACAAGGAACACTGCGAGTTTATTTTAAAATAATCATAAAGAACGTAAAACGTAATACTACGTTGATAAAATTGAGTATGTAAGAAATACGTCAATATTAATCAACGAAAACATTTATCCTTACATTAATAATTATTTGTCAAAAAGATGTACTTTAAACACGATAAAAAGTCATAAAATGAGCCTCGCACGTTATGGCCGGACTACTTTGGAATTTTCACATACACATAGCCTGGGCTGATGCAGGCTCAAACCAAATAACTACGCGTATGGTCTGCCGAGGCTTATTCACGATTGTATAAAAAGAGAAGTGATGATGGAAAAATAGTTCCACATTGAAATAGGAATTTCCAAGGAAATATTGTGTGTTTGTTGTCTGAGTTGTTAACCAAAAACTTTGTGGAACAATATTAACGTTCTATTGGCGAAGGATTAGCATAGTATAGCTGGTTTGTGAAGCGAAAATGAAGAAAATTTGTGTTCACAAATGGGACGACATTTAAGCAATTCAATGTTATTTCCACTGAAAATGTTTGATTTTTTATCACTCTGTTGTAATCATCAAAGTTACTCACTCTGTGGGTAGCCGCAGATCCAACTCAACGAGAGAATACGGCACATTCTCAACTCAATTTTCTAGCGATGACACACGTGAATTTCCCAGTGGGTTTTGCCAAAAGTGAAACTTAAACACGAAACACACGGCTCCTAAATTGTAGATCACAATTGTACGCCCAGGAAAGGAACTGGCGATACACTTTTAATCAGCACATAATAACACATTTTTAACACACTGTTGCAGGGAAACAGTACAACTCTACTTAATGTAGACTATCAATTAGCTGCACGAGTATTAGCTATAACACTTCAATCCATATTAGCTACAATAATAAGTACTGTGAGCTTTGTAAGCTCTCAAAATTAGGCGTTAAAGGCCTTAAGAATTGTAGACAATTTCGGTATGCTCCCCGGGCTAAAACTAAACCGAAATAAAACGGAAGGTATGTTTGGCGGTAGGCTTAAGAGAAACACGTGTGGCCCTGGTGAAATAAAATTGGAGGACATTCCAGTGAAAGCCCCGGGGGTATACTTCTGACATGACAAAGCTTACTGTGAAATAATGAATTGGGAAAGTAAACTCGCAAAAGCTTAAAAACTAATTGATTGTTGGGGTAAAAGACATCTGACTTTGTTCGGAAAAAAAATTCTCAAAGAGTTAATATTACCATTGTTCACATATTATGCATCATTAACTATTGAATCCAAGCAAATTGTTTAGAAAATAGAAACAATGTTATTTTCCTTCCTATGGAATGGAAAGGTTGATAAAATCAAACGTAAAATAAAATCAACTCTCATTGGCGGTTGCATGGTCTGTGGCAGATATCGAATCCTACTTCGACGTACTTAAAGTACAATAGGTATGGCGCATCATCTTTGATGAAGAGGCATCATGGAAAATTATTCCTATATATTACTTTGATCAATTTGGTCAAAATTATTTAATATCCAAAATGAGCCTAGGTAAAATAGAAAATTAACCAAAGAAAGCTCTAAAAAATTTCAAAGAAATCAGACAAGAAATAATATGGGCCAATAATTTTATTAAGTGCGATAGAAAATTTCTGCTTATGAATAGCTTCATCGAGAGCAATATTATATGCATCAATAATCTTCTGAAAGAAGATGGGCAGTTAATAGTAAATGTCAACGAAAGACTAATTGACAAATGAAACTGGATTTCGGAAACCACTAAATTATTAAATGCCATACCAATACAGTGTAGAACTATGTTGAAAGGTAGCCATTCTATTACAACAATGGTTAGAATGCCAAATAGCCTTTGTCTTTACAATAAAAAGTATATAGATATTGGTCTAGTTTCAAATAAATTCATATATAAGTTATTTGCAAGTAAGCACTATCAGAAACCTTTTTTCCACAGTTAGTGGGCAAAAGAAATACAGTAACTATGAATATTAATCTCTGGTCTCAAGTGTACTGTTTTCTTTTTTACTTTCTCAAAGATAATCGACTAAAACAGTTTAGATATAAACTAATCCATTTTATATGACCATGTTAACAGTTACTCTATAAAAGAGAACCATCTCTGTAGCTAATGTCAGTGTATCGATGATTATGACAACGTTTTCATAAAATGTATATGTGTTAGGAGTTTTGGGGACAAACTGGCAGATCTTTTAGTCTGCATTGGTTTTATTAAACCTCATTGTTACAATTTACAAAATAAACTTAGTAAATTACAATATTATATTAACCCTTGCTGGATTTTGTATTTACAAAAGCTACACAGTTGATCAAACATGAACTAAATGTATGATATGGCCTATGTTTAAATCTGAAATCAAACGATATGAGTATACTATGAAACACAACAATATGTTACCCAAGAAAATTATGTACAGAGTTGACATATATCCAATCAGTGATATGGTTCATGTAATAATTGCTCAAATATAATGTTCTGTGATACAATGCATGTATCTGTGATGTGATGTGATTTAATGTATAACAAATATATATGAGAATAAAAAAAATTTCAAGAGAAAGAAAAAAAAGAAGGAAAACTGTGCTTGCCTATACGGGAATTCCGAGCCGGGACTAAACAGACTCAAGACTACCGACTGAGTTACATGTGTGTATGTCTGCCACTCCGTATTGATGGAGATGGTCAGAAGCTTAAGAGAGAAGAATTTTGTCTCCGGAGTGCGAAGACTATTCGGCTTCAACCATATTTCGGCTACTACGTTTCACTTACCCTTTTTGCCACTGAATGTCTCGCCATGTTGGACCCAGAGCTGAAAATACAATCAAATGGCGATTACGTTTATTAATTAGTATAGGGAAAGCCTTGGTTATTGTTACTCGAATGTAACATTTCTATCAAAGAATACACATTTGGAAGATTTCACCGTAGGATTAGACGCCATGTAAAACAAGCATATCGCTTGCACTGGTAGTTTAATTGCATAAGCCACCTTAATGCATTATTAACTCGTATCTTGTCAAGACACGTTTGTTTATAAACAATCCAAATGGCACAAGAATATATATTTGAGCAATATGCTTTGAACGATATCTTTTTTTACTGACTGAGATCAATGGCTAAACTTTCTTATTGTGGTATTTACCAGTATAAATAGCTTCCTTCTTGATCATATATATCATTGCTATCGCTAAGACTGCTGGTTGCGAAATGTCCTAAATAAACATACTTGTATATATGGACCAAGTTAACAGGCGGGGGTGATAACGTTTTACACCAACCGGGAACAAGTCTTTTTACAAGTTTATACAATATCATGAGACAGAGGAAATTCAGCACGTCTAATAAAGACTGTGATGACTTTGCAGAATGACATAGAAGAAAGTGATCGTCGACACGAAAAATGATTAATATATACTAGCAACGTTTAACTCAGCTCCATCGTTTGTGAGTTCAACATCTAACTACTGGAGATAAAAAGAAATAAACGTCGGAGACAGTTTTCCTCCCTGAATTACATCATTGGATACATTGAAAAATAGCAGACAGATTGAACGACATTTAACACCAAATAACTGTGTTTCAAAGCAAACAAGTAGCAGATCAGCAATATATAAATATATTTATTTCTTTTCGGTATATGCTATACGCTATACGGGCACGGTGAGTCACGTAAGGTAGCACGCGCATCCTACTCGGTGCTTTTGGCGCCGACCAAATGGACACTTTGGATGACGAATATTTGGCTCTACTACTAGTTAGCTGAGGCTTTTTCGATGACTGTGTACTTGAAATCAATCGTTGGCTACTCGTTTAAAAAAAATCATTTGGTTGATAGTATAACATGTACGTATGAAGGCATGTGCTATACAATTACAATCAAATTAATCCACAGGGTTCCTATTTACCCAATTATATGCAATAAATTGTTTATAAATCGTGATAGGGGAATTTCCGAACGCTTGTAGACACGAATTGCAGCTACCACATCCGGAAATGACGGTATCCACTGCTCTGAAATCGACCGCGCACTATACTATAATATACTACTATACTCGAACAGTGCCCTCTTATGTGACCAGGTATTATGAACTTACCTTGTTCGATTTAGCAGCACTGTTATTAAAGGGAAAGACCAACGATTTTAGACCTAACCTTATTACTTTTAATAAATATTTTCAAAGACAAACAAATGTAACTCACTTGCAATTGATTAAGCATAACCGTTAATTATTTAATTTAAAATGATAGGCCGATATATATATATATACTCTATCTGGTATACTTAAATCGGATTTTTTAAACCACATGTCAGCTGAACACTTCCAAACTCATGTGTTATTCAAACAGTTATTTTCATAATTATGTATATATAGCAGAATAACATATTGCGCTTGGGTGTCCTAGCTTGACGTACGTCGTGTTGAGACAGAACGGTGTCAGCCACAAGCAAACAGCCACAGAAGTTACCATTTGGTTTTGCGAACGCTGACGTCACTTCCGTCTTTCCCTTTAAGTAAACTTATTCTATACACAAAAATAGCTACATTAAAAATATAAAATGCAAAAAATGAAAAAATAAAGAATAAAAAGCGTACAATCGCTATAGCTGCGACAATAAGCTCTTCTATGCTGAACAGAGGTCATTTAGAATGTTAGCTGATTAGGTATTGCAAAATGTGATATTTAAGTAGTGTTCTCTGCTGCTTTAAGGAATGTCAGCTATATATCGGTTGAGTATTGCTTAGCCTCAAATCAATGACTGTTTTTTGGTCAATATGCTTAATTTATCTCATTATTTTTTCAATCCTATTGTCACAATATTTTTATTAATTGTGGCCAATAAGCTTACATCATTGGCTTGGAAAGCCCTAAAGGTTTAAACATCTATATGTAGCGGCAAGCCATGGAAACCCACAATTTGTTTGAATTAACCCCATTTTCATTAGAAACATGGCTCATTACGTCATTAGTACTACATAAATAATGTCATTTAAATGTTGACGGTTTTTCAAATCATTTTTAATAAATAAGTACGCTTTCTATATTAAATAGTTTGGCTTCTATGCTGTTCACATCATGCCACAAAAAGAGGCATGTTTGTTGGCATGGAAACCTAATATTCTGAATGGCCCCATGTTCAATAAGAGCATAGTATAGCCTCATATTAAACTGCATTCCAAATTTGAACACAATTTTCTGAACAGGTATATGTTCTAACTAAGAAAGTGTTATTCCAATATAACGAAAATACTGCACTCTTATGTATCTTAAGCGGTTTGGTTTCTATCCTGTTCACCTGGTTAAGTAAAAAAAAGTGACAGATCCGGACATATTTGTTGCCATGGAAACCTGAAATTTGTATGGAATGATTTCATATTCAATAGGAGTTTAGTTTAGCATCATATTAAGCTGCATTTCTAATTTGAACTCTCTATCTTAAGCTGTTTGGCTTCTATCCTGTTCACGTGGTCATGTTACAAAAAAGTGACAGACATATTTGTTGCCATGGAAACCTGAAATTTGTTCCTAATGATCCTATTTTCAAAAGGAGTTTAGTTTAGCATCATATTAAGCTGCATTCCAAATTTCAAGTATAAAAAGTGAAAGATTCGTATATATGTGTTGCCTTGGAAACCTGACATTTGTTCGGAATGATTCTATTTTCAATAGGAGTTTAGTTTAGCATCATATTAAGCTGCATTTAAAATTTGAAAAAGCTGTTTGGCTTCTATCCTGTTCACGTGGTCATGTTAAAAAAAAGTGACAGATCATATTTGTTGCTATGGAAACCTGAAATTCGTTCGGAATGATCCCATTTTCGATAAGAGTTTAGTTTAGCTTCATATTAAGCTGCATTCCAAATTTAATCTCTCTATCTTGATCGGTTTGACTTCTATCCTGTTCAAGTTGTCATGTCAAAAAAGTGACATGGACATATTTGTTGCCATGGAAACCTGAAATTCGTTCGGAATGATCCCATTTTCGATAGTTTAGTTTAGCTTCACATTAACTGCTGCATTCCAAATTTAATCTCTCTATCTTGATCGGTTTGACTTCTATCCTGTTTAAGTTGTCATGTCAAAAAAGTGACAGACACGGAAATATTTGTTGCCATGGAAACCTGAAATTCGTTCCCATTTTCGATAGGAGTTTAGTTTAGCATTATATTAAGCTGTATTCCAAATTTGAACCCTCTGTCTTAAGCGGTTAGGCTTCTATCCTGTTCACATGGTCATGTAAAAAAACAAGTGACAGATGAAAACATATTTGACATAGTAGACCAAAGTCACAACTCCGAGAAACGACAAGAAACGCATGTTAAGTTTCTATATTTCGGTTTATTAAACCATCATTGTAATGTTACAGCGTAACTTGACTCATGAATATTCATTTAATTTGGAAACTCTCCTGTCGCTGGAGGTAGCTTCGT
>JARFOD010013476.1:0-11288 GCA_031763545.1 Mopalia muscosa
ATGAACCAGTAACAGCAAAAAGATCAACGGTCTGTAGTTTCTAATCAGAAAACGAAATTCACTGGATTACGGATGAATCAGTAACAGCAAAAAGATCAACGGTCTGTAGTTTCTAATCAGAAAACGAAATTCACTTCTGTTTATGAGCTTGGAATGCATAGACATAACAATAATGAAAAAGAGACATCGGAAAATCCGCAATTGAAACTGTTTGTAAGGTGAGCGGAGTCTGCAGAGTTTCCGAAAGATATCTAGTTTTCAACATCTGACTCTGTAATCGTGAAAAATACAACTACAGCTAAAGATAGGAGTTTACAAACTTATAAAACTTAGGTGAACAAGAGTCGGCCCCCCCCCCCCCCGTAAACTGGAAATATTTTTTTTCAATGAGACATTTTAGTTCCGGCGAAACAAACTTGCAAGGCTGGAAAAAGAAAAGCTCTACATCCAGATCACTTTATATACGGTAAATAACTTACTATGGTGTCCATATTCTCCTCTTTTACCGCCAGTTTGAGGACATATGAATAGCAGAAATATTTTTGCCACATTGACTTTTCCATCTTAAAACATTTCCATCCACAATGTGTGTCTTCGGTCAATGGTTTTAAAACATGTTGATGGGTTGAATTAATCATGTTCATGACGGTAACACGGTGCGGACAGTGTAAATGAAAGAGACAGATGTAAACTCATGGTTTTGCAATGACTTTAACGTTGCAAATTAACCAATACGCAAATATTTCAAGAAACAGCGAATACTGGAGTCAGAAGTGGCAATCACAACAATCCCTCAAATAGGAATAAGCAACATTGTGTCGGAACAGCCCGAATCGAGTTTACTCTACGTTCGGAAAATGTGTTAACAAGTAACCAAATGTGTATATTTTGTGAAACGACCATGCATGGGCTGTCGGGGACATCAATGCATCACTCACAATCTCTATACCAACAGATAACCTCACCATTTCGTCAATTTTTCAGAAATGTTGTGATTGGATTTCTAAATTTGGAGGTTCAGTTTCTATGTGAGGAGAGACTGTAGTGAACATTAGCACTCTTTATAAATTCAGCATCAGTTGCCATTTAAAGGTTGATGGAATATTTATACCGAAGTTATATGAAAATAAGAACACATACGTTTTTTATTGATCTGTACAGATGAGTCTATATTCTATAGACTCTATATATATATGAGGTAAATTTAACAGAACCAAAACGTAGATATTTTTACCTCCAGCAGCGCAAACACGTGTTGTTGTTTGCAAAGTATTGTGGAGTCCTTCTCACGTTTTCCATATACCCGACATTAAATAAAGATTGATTTGATTTAGGTTGGAGGTAAACGAAATCAAGACAACCGAAAACAGCCGTGTAAAGCTACACTTCCTCACAGTCCAACCAGCGCAACAATCGTATTTTTTTCTTCAAACGTCCAGAATCTCCAGATAGTTTCTGGTCGTGATAGGATTGTTGCTGAACCCCTTTCAGTACCCAATTAATAGTTTTTAACATTTTCTGATTTGCAGCGCTGTTCTAGAATTAATTTTTTAAAAATATATTTTGGCTTTATATAACTGGTTCGAATCCCAGTGGAGGCAAGCCAATTTTTTTATTAAAGGGATTATGCAGGCCCATATATGGAAGAGAATGTGCAGGCTCATTTATTGAAGGGCTTCTGCCGGCCAATACACCAAAAGGGTTCTGCAGGCCAATACATTGAAAGGGTCCTGCAAGCCAAAATATTGAAGGGGTTGTGCAGGCCCATATATTGACCGGCTTCTGCAGGCCAATACATTGAAGGGGTTCTGCAGGCCAATATACTGAACGGGTTCTGAAGGCCAATATGTTGAAAAGGTTCTACAGGCCAATATATTGAAAGGTTCTGCTGGCCAATAATATATTGATGGGGTTCTGCAGGCCAAATACATTGGGGAGGTTCTGAAGGCCAATACACTGAAAAGGTTCTGCAGGCCAATATAGTGAAGGATTTCTGCATGCCAATACATTGGGGAGGTTCTGAAGGCCAATACACTGAACGGGTTCTGAAGGTCAATATGTTGAAAAGGTTCTACAGGCCAATATATTGAATAGGTTCTGCAGGCCCATTACAGAATTGCAAATATCCAAAGTAACCATAACAACAATTTGAAGACATTTTTTTTAATGAGATTTATATTTAGCACCCAAAAAACTCATCAGTGAGAAGTCCATAACATAAAAATACTAGTAGTGAAATTAGAAGTTAAAAAACAGCACCTGATGAAAAATGTTGCAAGCATAAGAAGTATGTAGTTACACAATGATTTGAAAACTTTGACCATAATGTTTAAATGACCCAAAATAATCAACAGATGATGGTGATTTATTTAATTGTTCCCCAATATCCAGTTGTTAGAATAACTACTTTAAGTAGTAAATAACTTGATCCTGTACAATTCTCTTGATGTTTCAAGACAAATACATTTGTACATACCCATAAAGTTCATGCAAACCGATTTTTTTTGATTGGGGCTTAACATCATACTTAAGGGTATTCACTTATATGAGGACAGATTGTCCACTTCACACTGTTCCTCGCTTAATAAATAAGTATGGTGGAAAACCGGGAATAATCACATAATTGGCAATATAGCCAACATCCAAACCTAGTTATGAGACCTAATACACAGGCTATGGGACACCAGACATTGCCACACAACAGGTTTCACTTCAAAAAGGGCAATAAACAGCCGGTTTGCCTTTGCCAATGTGAAAGCACAATTGCACTTTTAAGCCGGCTTAACTCAACACATTTCCTATGCAGCTTTCAGCAGGTTTCATTGACCTGCTAAAGTCAATCCATGTGAACAGTCAGAATTGTAGCAAGAATTTCCTTTTTCTGAACCATCATTTAGTCAACACCATTTAAAAATTGTGTTAAATTGCATTTTGTCCTATGCTTGTCTTAGATCGTGTCTTTGTTCATTGGTTGGTGAGGAAAAGCCTTTGGACAACAGGAAGCTCCATCCTATCATCAGCTGAATGCTTGCCAGAAACAGGACTCATATTGCAAGTGAAAAGATACAACACAAGTAAAGTTGTCTTTTATAAGTTCTATATGAAAACAATACAAATATACATAAACATATCCGCTTCCTGTTTCTCTTTAGCTCAGAAAGCACCAAGGCCTACATTCATAAAGCTACTTAAGTATTTCTTAAAGTTAAGTAAAACTTAGCCAAAATTAAGCCTTCCATTTTCCCTTGAAGAAAGTCAAATTTTAAATAATTAAGTACACATTTTATATATATTACTTATAATCTTTCATTTGAGATCATAAAAAGTTCATCAAAAGGGTGTTTATGTACCTAAAATGAGGATTGATAATTCGCTAAGTTTTTCTTAACTTTAAGAAATACTTAAGTAGCTTTATGAATACGGCCCCAGGGCAACAAGAAGCTCCCTCCAACCACCCGCAGTTTTGGTCGAATTGGTGGTTATTTTGGAATTTCCTCAAGTTTATTGTAATGAAGCAAAACATATTAATATTACCTTAATATTATATTGATGCCAGTCATAAACATGTGTAACAATTTTGTGTTTACAAAATACACCTCAATTGGTTTTTCACTTTCTTTGTCATTCGACCAATCAGCCACTTAATTTAAACTTTTTAAATTTTACACAAAGGGTTGAACAATAAGAAAACTAAATTTTAACCGACTTTGAAAATGACCAACTTATTATGTCTTACATAGATTGTGCACATGTTTCAGTTCTGACGGTCACCGTAATCCAGTTGTCAACAATAATAAACAAATAACAAAATAAATACAATTATATGTGTAGAATTTGAGGACACCTTTTATTATGTGAAACCAGTTAATTCTGTCAGTTCTCTTAAAATGGGGAAGATTTGACCCCCAAAACAAAACCTTGAATGCAAACTGAAAGTTATTATTCAAAAGTAATAACAGCACGTTTTGAACTAATGCAAAGATACCTGTATGTAAAAAGTAATTTAGGGTTAAAGAAACTACAAGTTAAATATAAATGTTAACTCAGTACTACCAAGGGTATTCAAACTGATCAGTTAGGTGAAGAACATCCACATTTAGGGTCTGTCAAAATGAGTACAATTATACCCTAAACTGATGCGATAACATGCATGATGATGAATCACCATCATCATAAAGCATGAGCAATAAGTACTTTAATGCAATGCACAAGCCACTTACAGATTGTAAAAAAAATTCCAAATGACCATTATTAAATCAAAAATACAAAACAAAAAATCACTGTGTGAAATTCAAACTTGATCTAAATGTTGTCAAAATTCATTTAAACAAAACAAAAGTTCAATTCATTGAAGTCTTAAGGAAAGGAAATAACTGATAACTGTTCAGTGTAATGGACAAAGTATAAACCTAGATGCTCACGGTGATATCACCAGTGGGGAACTTAATACTGAAATTCAACTTAGGTAAAAATCAAAAGAACATCATTTTACATAAATTAATTATGAAAGATTTTGAGTAATTTACAGACTCCAGGTTTTTTGATAATTCAGCGTTTATTTAAAATGTGTAGTCAAGTTAAATGTTGACTTAAATCATACCCAAAACAACTTTATTCTGTTAATATTTATATCTGAGGGATTCTTTTACTGTTGCCATTGAGCTAAACTCAATTGAACAATACTTATCAATGAAATTACATGTTATGTCTCAAAAATGACATAGTTATGTATTTCATGTAGCCAGTATATAAAAATTGTGTGAACATAGCACCTCAATTTGCACTGACATGAGTTTCTTCAAAGTTTATGATATTTTATCAATTAATAACACAAGAATTCGGCAGAAAATAAACAGTTCAAAATATTTATTCAACAATAACACATCAAGAAATAGCAAAAAAACAATAGCTATTTTTAATGGATTCAAACTTTTACGGAGTATTATTTTATGGAGGTGTACAATTGAAAAACAAATATGAAATACATCATTTATTTGAAACCAAACATTTTGACCAGTGAACAAAAAACATGTTACAAAGGCGTTTTTTTAATTCTGAATATTTTGTAGGATTAACAGAGAGTAAAAGTAGTTAAAAACCTTAACTGATTTTAAATTTGCTTTCATAAGTACTTTCGCCAATAATTCAGGCTTTACTGCAACATTAATAAATTGGCTATCAGCAGACTTTTCTGATTGGTGTTTTACGCTTTGCCCAAGGGTATTTCGCTTAGGGCAGACAAATATTTCAACACTCAACAACACAAACCATAATGTGAAGCACTATCTGTAAATTCTGTGATGGAAATATCTTTTTACTTGTATTATATGAGTGATTGTTTAGTGACTATCACAGTGTTCAAAGGTGTTTCACTTCTATAACAGCCGTGTCCTTTTGACAAGATAGTTTCTGTGTTTGATTGGGGTTCAACACTGTTCTTCAGGTCATTTCACTCAGATGACAGCTTGTGATGAAAGAAACCACACTCGGCACCACTGGCAACAAACAAAGACAAGAAGGGACAAATACAGGACATAATACAAAGAGATCCTCTTAATGACCTAGTGAGGGAGATATTCGAGATATTTTGGTTTAAACAAACTTTAACCCTTAAGTTAAGGGATATCTTTCCTTATTTTGTAGTAAGTATTGGTCTACATTTACCTCCATATTATAACCCTTAGATGAATCTTCAACTATTTACATTAACAATTCAGACATAGCAGATGTGGTTAAAAATGTGATTATATTTTCTAACTGATGACAAAATAAAATGAGTTTAAGAGAAAGTTTAAAATATTTTCACACATAGCTATTAAGCTGTTTGCGAAGTGTTTATACAAAGACTTGTACAAAATAATTACACTATGATACAGTAGTTTACAATTTATATGACACAGATGCTGCATGGTGATGGCTTGATACATTTACATCCTGTTATAGAAAGTCAGTTTCATTTTTGGTTTCAAAGGTCAGTGTCCTTCACCTTTGACCTGTGTGAAAAACAACTTTGCTGAGGTTTTCCGCAAGTTCCTGATGCTGTAAGTGTTTTCTGAAAAGAGAGAAACATTAATATGATCACACTGGTTAACTTCTAACTCTAGATTGTCAAACATCATTCCTAAGAGTTTTTCACTTACAAGGGTTGACAGAAGTCAATATAATACACTCCCAAACCCTCCGCATCCAATATTGTCTTCTTGAACAGGATTCATTTTTAATATTTTAAAGTCAAATCGAATGTTTTTAAAAAAATTTTGGACAGCTTATTGGCATGATTATGTTATCACAATCAAATCATGATACAACTAAAAGAGGGTTTAGCATACACGGGTACAACCAACTAAGTCACAGAACTGCCTTCAGACATATATATTACATCATAACCTTACAGGAAGCACAATTAAGATTCTTTGCCTAAAAATTTGTGTCAAATAATCCAGTACATACAACAAATCATAAATGCATCTTAATTTGGGTTTCAGAATGAGAATCAGATTTATCCATTTAATTGTTTGTTTGTTTGATTGGGGTTTATTATTGTACTCAAGGGTATTTCACTTATATGATGACATGCCTGCCCAATGGGTGAAGGCAACCAGCCCTGACACCACTGGCTACAAACAAAGACAAGACGGGACAAATACAGGACGAGAACAAGATGCAATACACACAATACAAACAGATCCGATTCCTGTTGCCCTTTAGCTCTGCAAGCACCAAGGCAACATGAAGCTCCCTCCAGCCTGCCCGCAAGATTTATTGAAATAAGCAGGAGTTAGATATTTGTCAAGGCTATAGTTGGAACAATCCCAGTACAATTTGAGAAAATCTGATAAAAACCTGAAATACACCCATTAAACAAGGGATAACTATAGTTCAAACTTAATACAACTGACATGTCCACATTTTGTTCATTAAAACTTGACAAATCTGTCAATTCTACGATCTTCAAGAAATAAACCACTTTATATGCAGAATCTGCCCAAACTTGAACTAGGTAAAGATTTTGAATAAACAATATTCATTCTAAAAGTTTGAAATCTGACCATATTTAGCAGAAAGGTTCCAGTAAAAGTGGACACCACACACTTTCAAGCATACAAAATGCTACTTTTACTTGTTGAGTGTGTAAAAAAAAGAAGTCTTTGTTATGTCATGGACAAATAGGTTAAATATTCAGTTTCATGAGATATAGGTTTGTTGACACAGAAACTAATTTTTCATCAGCTCTCTTTTCAGTGCTCAGTAATTAATATACGCTGTGGACATAAAAATGAGGTTAAAGAAACGTAAATGTAATGTCTTGAGTTAAATAACATCTGTTTCACAGTCAAACAGAAAGTAAAGACAATCAGGATCAGACCAGGAAGTAATAACCTAGTATACCAACATATCATGAGTATGGATTTTCATTGGTTAATCAAATAACCAATGATTATTGACAATAAAGGCAAACAGGGAAATCTCCATCAAACAAAGGCTTGTGTGTGTACACAACAATTATTGATGTAAACATTATATGCAGTGGAACATTCTTAAATCATGAAAACAGGACTGTTCAAAAACTCATCTATACTATGTTTGTTTATATTTTGAAGGAATTGGCATGAGGTTTGATCAGAAAGTGGCAATCTAGTATCACAAGCACCACAGATGTAGGAGTGTGAGTGGGTGGGTAGGCTTTTACTTATATCATGTTTTAATGTGAGACAGCTCCACATAATGCAACATATCTTAAATTATATTACATGTAGTCTGATTGGGGTTTACATCGTACTCAAGGGTATTCCACTTATATGACAACAGGTTGTCTATTTCACACTTGCATTGCTTAAATGCGCTGGAAAACGAAGAGGAACCCGCTAAAAAAAACCCTCAGCGATTTCCAGAGCCACATCATGTCACACACTCAGATAGCAGATGGCCTTCAGACGGACTGGAATCGGTAAGCAGTACATGGAAGAAGCCACAGTTCCCAGAGCAAATGTTAGGAGTCAATTATTTAACCTAGAAAAGATCCCCTTTTGAAACATATTTGAGCATAAATGAGTTTTATTCAATTTAAAGAAACTTGGCAAGACTCAGTTCGTATGTTAGTACCAGAACTATCCAGATTTAAAATTTCCAATAACCACGTGGTTAATTAAATAACAATAAAACACCAATTATTCAAATGAGTTTAATAGATATTTGGTGGTACGTTTGTTTCATCACATTATCTTATTTTCACTTCTCAGTTTCATCAAGGCAGCAGCATTTTGTCAAATGTTTAGGGATCTTTACGGCAGCAACAATTTTGGACAAAGATGATACTTACATGTAGATTTAAAATAAATCACTGTTTCATTTTATTTCCCAGACAGTGCATAGCAGTTTAAAAAAAAATTAAATAAATAATGCTACTAAAAGGCTAAAGTTTACTATTTGGTCTCCAGCCTTTGTTTATACGGTATCTGTTCGAAATGACAGCAAATAATTCAATACTAAGTTTATAAAGGTGAGATTAGGAAACCCTGTATACAAAACATTTTTCTAATTTAATATCAGGTTACTCCTGGGATTAAATGGTGATAGAAAAACAGGCCTCTCACTGGTTAGTGTGAACAAGCTCAGTCTGAAAACATCTACTACATGTAAATAAGCAGAAGAGGCAAGGGACTAGTCAACAGTGTTAGCCCACAAGCCACCCATCTACCAGGCCATTGGACAGCCAACTCTAAATGGCGTAAAACAAAATAGCACCTAAGCCACTGGTGCCATGTGGTGTCTCCAAAGCAAGGCTCACAGCAATGTACAAACCTACTTTTATTCATTAAAACTCCAAAATCTTGTTGGAGATTGTTCATTTGTTTAAGCATAGTAGTAATGCAAAAAAAAAAAATCCAGAGAAGATTATTCTTAGCTCCGTTGACAAACGCTGGTAAAAAACACCAATGAAGGACACTTTTGGTTTAAAAACCTTGATGTCTAGAGAAACAGCACAAATATGTTGATTTTGTGAAGAATCAATGATAACTTTACAACTTATAGCAAATTCAATTAATACCAGCACAATTTAAATAAAAATTTACACCAACAAATTCAGCTTATCTAATATCTAACAGAGTAACCCTTGAACTGAAAAAGTGAGCTTTATGTTTTTTATTGTTGCTTAGAATGGTTTTAGTGGACTTTTATTGTCTGTCCAACCAGTAAAAAAGTAATAAAAATTAAACATGTCTTTCTTAAAACATTTAAATAAATCTATGGTTAACGTATTACAGTGAGGCACCCTTCTGATACATTGTCCTCTTCAAAATGAAAAAATTGAGAACTAAGCAAGTAGCAGCCTGCCTACCATAGAAAAAATTTATGTGTAGAAACATTGCGTTATGTGAGTGTTTTATTTCATTTTATCATTATGTGTATTTTTGTGATAAAACATAGCATAGAAGTTAAATTTCTGTGTGTATTTTAATGTCCTATTGGTGTATTTAACATAAATTATGTGTATAAAATATTCCTAAATATATCGGGTAGGCTGGTCTGATTAAGTAGCCATGTAGGATTGTGGCCAAAAACGAATATGGTGCAAGATTACTAGATTAATCATGGCAACTACAAATCAACATGTGACAAAAAAAACAAAGTCGGAAGTCTAGACTGCTGTGATAATCTCACTTATCTCCCACACCTAATCTGGCTAATAAATCCACAGAAAAATTAAATTCCAAATTTAACTTTACGAAATAAGTATTTTGAGTTTATTTTTTACTACCATAATCTTTAAATGTTTAACTTTAACTTGATTTTTGGAAAGGGGTCCGACAACACCGGAATTTTAATAAATTATACAGTATACAGTACATTGTTATATTTTTTTCCCTGCAATGATCTGAAAGACATATTGCATAAATATATTGCCATAATGTCGTTAGAATCCATCTCTGGGACACCCAATCTTCCCATTCAAGTGTACACACCCCGCATAAGGAAAAACTATATAAAACTAAACTACTGGAACCAACTACAAGAACAAGATGTAAATAGGGAGAACATTTTGTTATTTTTTTGTTCATTGCTCGGAAATAAAAGAATTTCTAGTCCTATATAAATGCCCTTCACAGGTCTGTTTAATTATAAGGCGCATAGCAATTATAGCTATTTAAATGTCGTTGAAGAGGAATAAGCCGACAGCTGCATGTGCACAGAGCGTATATAGAGACAAAGAATAAATATATATATTTTTTAATGATTTTTCAGATTAAGTTATCCATCTTCATCTTGCCTTCAATCTTTTCATATGGTGCAACCGTGTTCTGGCCATCTACACGTATCCTAAGAGATGTTGGCAGGATCATGCTTCAATCTCCAGCCATCTTCCTGCCAACATCCATGAACAATCTACTAATGATGGGTTTGTTTGTTTTGTTTGATTGGTGTTTAACGTCGTACTCAAGGGTATTTCACTTATATGACGACGTGCCACCCTAACCACCACTGGCAACAAACAGACAGGACGGGACAAATACAGTACAACAACAACAGGACGTAATACAGACGCCACAAGCAGATCGGCTTCCTGTTCCCCTTTAGCTCTGAGAGCACCAGGGCAGCATGAAGCTCCCTCCAACCGCCCGCTTCAGCCATGGAGACGGCCAGCGAGGCACGACAGCCAGCGAGGCGCGACAGACATGCACGTATATGTTAGTGATTTCGTTTCTCAAAGAAAAAGACCGTGTGACAGAAAAAAACCCCAAAACAATTTACAACTTAAAATGGGCCCCTTTAAGCTTTATTTCAACATTTGTTTTTAAAATAACAGCAGTTAAACACAGGGGCCGATTTCTCTGCATGTAGTTTACTCAGCTTTTTGCACACGGCTGACATAGTTAAGGGGGGCGTGTAAAATTTTCGGTTAGCGATTTTAATATTTGAATACCTTAAAGTTTGTAACCGTTCACGGGTACTGATTCAAATAGGATTCTCAATATTTGTTTATTAACGAATTTGAATTTATTCATTTATCCATAGTACTGATCAGTTACAGCATATCCAGGGATAGTTATGCCAAGTCAGATGACTGTAGGAGAAGAGCATGACCCACCAATGGTGGTAGGATGACAGACTTGCCTAGCCTAGAAGAAATTTATGTGTAACAAGAGTTTTAGTAAACTCAACATACGCCCTCTTGGGGTGCTCGTGAGGTGACCATGGTAACCGAGTTCAGCTCCGGAAACGGATTCGAGCCATCACGACGAATGGACAGACAGACAGACAGACTGATTTTTAAAATGATGAATCCG
>JARFOD010013487.1:0-11288 GCA_031763545.1 Mopalia muscosa
GAGATCGAAACGTCGCTACCCAATTATATCCAGAAGTTGTACATCCATATCAGTCGTCATGTCTTACTAATGTTACAATAGTTGGTTGTTTGGTTTCGTTGGCGCATGCAGCCTCACGGGGTTATTCGCGCCAATGTTACAATATAATTTAAACAGGGCTTTTATCGCCCATCAACAGATCAACAATTTACTCATCTTAGCACCCAGAGCGACTGATTGAAAACTGTTCTCTGGAGGTTCTCTCGTGAGGGTGACTGAAGGAAAACAAAGGCATGCAAGCCAGGCGGGCCCACGTTTTTTTTTTTTTTTTTTACACATGCCGCATTCGTTATCAATGAGGTACACCAGTAATACAGAAATAGGTACCGGTAATTAACTAACTCAGATCTCTGCCTGCTGCCAATTATATGATTGAAATAAATTCCAAATTTTCATAATAACCCTCAGTACAGCGCAAAACCCTAGTCAAACAATCGAACAAATTGCTGGTTTGAACAATATTTTTTTCTGATATAGTAATTAAAGTTGCAAAAGGGAAGTGTATTTGTACACAGTCCCCACATTTATTGACACAGTATTCATAATTCATACATTCTTAACCGACGTCATTCAAATCTTAACATACAATATGCTGAATTGCAATACTTTAAACAGTTCAGATACTAAATTGTTAATGAAAACCCACAGTGATGAGATATAAGGAAGCATAAAGTTGCAATGCATATTTATAATATTGTTAATTCTATACAAGTAAAATTGAAGAGGAAAGTTGCAGAGTTTTAGAAAGATAAAAATAAAAACAAGCCGCCATTTCAGTATTCGTGCAAATGATCAATATTGATGTCGTTATCTTTTGATATTTTTTGTCCAAATTGAAATCCGCTCATGCTCTTGTTATATCTGTGTAAATTTACGAACAGATTCCGATGCCTGTTCAAGAACTGTACCGTTAGTATAAGATTTACAAGATGATAATATATTTTCTCGCCACGATGAGATTAACTATACCAAACTTTGCACTTATTTCTGGTTGATTAATAATCTTGATAGGTTTTTAATAAAGGTGGAAGTATCTAACAAAAGATAATTATATATTTTCCATCTTCTTCTTAATGTGCAACCTTGAGAAATATTGGCAACAAACATAAATTAGATTTACGCCGAACGTAAAAGATTGTCTGGACCATTATAGGGGCAATGCAAAATAGTGTATCGTCTAAACATCGCAAAAACAACACATTTTGTGTGAACGTCAGTTTTATGGGTTGGTCAGAAAAAAAAATGAGAAAAAATCCCTTCCCTCCACTTCTTTAAATAAAGGTATAGTAACATCATCTGGTGGGAGTTGTCTTTGAACTCTCACTAACGATTCAATGTTCAATGTCTTCAGCATAATACCAAAATGCCTAATAAAATGGTAAATTCCTATTAAGAAAGATTTTGTTAAAAAGACGTTGAGTTATTGCACATTTAGCGAGTGTGCACCACAGAGATAAGAAACTTCATGGTCTCTTTATTCAAATATTTCTTCAGACATCGATGAAGAAATTGCTATTGGCGGGATTCATGGACAATACAATTTGATTTATATAAGATGCGCTTTGAAATTAACGTCCTTGAATCATCTATCAATTCATTTACCGTTTTTCTCCAACTAGACTATTTATATTATGAATGCAGTGTTCCTTCACACACCATATTCTTTCATAGCTGATTTAATAGTACTTAAATACCCGGATTCTCATAACCGTACATAAAAAAGGCAGCCTAGATAATGGTATCCCTTTAACTGCCAGGTACATCATCAGAACGTACAAAGTAATGGATCTCGTTGGCAATCACAAAGTAGCTTTAGATGATGAACTTAATTGATTTTTTCGTCTGATTTCTATGATTCTTGTTATATGGTTTAAGCCTAATACAAACACGTACAATCCCCAACAATTTGCAACTCAAAATTGTTCCATTGTCGCCTTCGATGATAAGTGGACAAGATGCTACTTGACGTCAATGGTTATCGCCCCTAAAGTTATAAGAAGCAAATATTATTAACATGCAAATAACAGTTTACTGTACTATATAGGCAACGCTCGTGTAAAGCTTCAGTCGGCAGAGGACGAGTCTTGTAAATCCCTCACTTGTATGATGCTGACATATTGCGGTTGATGCATTATTGAGGTAGAACCGATTCAATCCGAAGGCCATTATAATGGAAGATACAAAAAACAAGTAAAGTTTAACTTTATCTTATCTCTCACTCAGTCAGTTTCATTTTTCTCTTACTTTCAGCAACAAAGCAGTTGTCCTTTCATAATGAGGTGAGTTGTATAATAACACACAGTGTGGATGTCAAATTAAACTGGCCTTTGTCGAAATAGATAATGAATGCATTCTGTAAAAAATAATATATAAAAACATACAACATGTAAATCGACAATACCTTTATTTCTTCAAGGCTGCTAAGTCTCCCAGGGGTGCGCAGCCGTGGCGTTGTGGTTAGCTAGTGCGCTTAATAATCCAACTTCGGTGTACCGTTTGCAGGATCGAATCCGTCTGTCGACCTGAGTGAGTAACACGGTGCGGCTCGGGCAATCGTGGATATGATTTTTACGAGGTTTCCTTTCTGTTTCCTACCTGTGCGAAGTAATCAATCCGTCGTCATGTAAGTGAAATACCATTAAGAACAACGTTAAACAAGCAAGCAATCGAAAGCACAGAGAAACAACAACGTCTAATACTAATCATCTGAACATATAGTACATGTATTCTTTATAAAGACGCCTATAGAGAGACCATGCGACATAGTCCTCCTTACTTGTATCCTGAACTAGTTTCATATTATGGATTTCTATTAACACATGCACCTATAATCGCCGTGATTTCAGCTATTCATCCACGTCCTACGGCACAATTAACGGTCACATGTGTTTGTTCAACCCAGATAACACGGTAAAGGTTTCTATTGTGCCAAGGTTAAAGCATCCAAGTTTTAACTTAGGCTAGCGAAGATGTAAATACTTGCCCGTTTGAGAGTAAAAGTCATCACACGAGTGGACGTCAATATGTGGTTGATCTATAATCATTCTGTGCCCGCCAAACGGAAATTACCCACCACAGAAGAGATTTATAAGGTAAAAGAAGAGCACAAAGTGAACGATTTGAAAAATGTTGTGACACCTTATGGACCTCTCCCTTGAAAAAACAGCCTGGATTATTCAACCACGAAAATGATAAACCACACTTCAATTTGACCTAGTTGTGTCATCATTTCTCAGCAGTTATCATCAGAGCTTAATATTTGAACAAGCAAGACATCGAAGGCACAGAGAAACATAAACGTCAAGTACCAATCATCTGAGCATATATTACATGTATCTCTTGATAAAGACGCCTATAGTGGTTAAATATTTTCATTTCTTTATTAATATTTGATGCACAACATATACCAAAGCTCTATTCCAAAACGCAAGAAATCCATTCTATCATTACTAGCTTTGTAGCTGGACATTGAATGCACAGAATGGCAGTCCTAATCTAAACGGAATTAAATCTTTTGGTGAGAAACCGAACATAACATGGACGTTAAGAACATATTCTTTGGTGTTTAAGAGACATATCTTGATATGTTTTTAGCTCTTTATAGTATGGATTTATCCCATGTTTTAGCTCTTTATAGTATGGATTTATCCTTTTATTTTCCTGTTAGATTAATAGGATTAAATCTCAATTGCAACATCCTAGAATGAAAAATGGATACAACGAAAAATCTTGTCAAAAGATGCTGGTTAACCAATTAAACCCGCGACCATAGAGTTGAGGATGGATTCGACTCAATGAATATTCAGCTCAATGGTGATTTACTTAAATTAATAAATCCGCCTTGTAACAAAGAGTGTAACAACGTGCCCATGCCTAACACTGAAGGCAAGACGTTTTTCCAACATAGCAAACACAGTTTTATATCCACCACATGAAATTGTCATTTACATTGTATATTGCTTGCCTTGCGGGCCGCGGCCGTGGCTTAGTATTAGCAAATGCGCTTCCCAAACTGAACCTGCTCCCTTTGTTACACCGTAATAAACTGTGTACAGTGTGAAATGGACAATCCGTCTTCATATAAGTGAAATACCCTTGAGTACGACGTTCAACACCAATCAAACAGCTTGCCTTGCTCGTACACCCTCTCAGTGGACCTGTCTGAGACTTCGCCTGTGGTTAAATTCTCTCATTGAGCTGGCATGCAAACGAATAGGTGAAATGAACCTGAACCTACGCACAACGTACAACCACAAGATTAACAAAAAGATACAATTCCACGTAAAAACATTGATTACCCTTTTGAGTATATCTCAAACACAACCAGACAAAAATATTCACGTGTAAAACAATTACCAGCTGAATGATTTATATCCCTAACATTATTCCGAAATTAGCTTACAACCGCCCCAGTGTACATAAATAAAATAGATTGTTTTCGATTTAACTAAGTTAGGACTTAAAGTGAATCGTTCTTGAGCCAATATTTAACCACTTGATCAAATCAATTAAATTAGTCCTAATTGCTTTTGTTCAGTTGATTAAATTGTCACTTTACAGATGGTGATCTAATTCGGCGCTCTGTATTAGTTACTTTAACTTGTAAATCTCCGGATACCCCAAACACTCCTGGCCCACTGTTGAGACTTACGCAATGCACCAAAAAACAGGAATCACAACAAAAACACCCACAGAAAAAGTAAATTAGAAATTAAACCAGACTTATTATCGTCAAGTTCAAGTTCAATTGACTGATTGGTGTTTGACGCCGTGTTCAATGATCAAGGACGTTTTCTTTTATGTCAACTAGTCAGTAGTTTCTAAGTACTAAGAAAGTCAAATATTACAAAGTTGCCGTTTTATTAATTTTTTTTCAAGTTTTTTTGCCTTTCTTCATATCACTTAACAGAATCAGAAAACTCAGTGTCTGAAGGACTGATATATTGCACATCTAGATTTCGTGCACTGCAGAGATAATCTTATCAAATAAATTGATGGCTTGTCTAATGGCTTCATCAGGCGTTGCTATTAAAACGAGATTGAAATGGTTGGATTTATTGGCAATAAAATCGGATTCGGTCTGGGCTGCGTCCTTTAAGGGAAACCTGCTCTATGGGTTTTCTAAACAATTTCAGTGTGCTATATAACCAATGATTGAATTATACGAAGCAATGGTCACCATGCCCTGGGTGTAATCATGTTGTCTATACCTATAGCACTGGTATAAATAAACCAAAACTCCTTACACCCTGTGTCTTTGGTAGTGAGGCGATTACTGCAGTGCGTTAAACATCAATCAATCAACATTACAAAACAGCATAATTTAACGATTGTAAATATGAAATGTTATTATTTGTATTTTTTTTAATTTTACGATTTTGACAGAACCGAATGTATATCTGACGCTAATTGATTATTATTTATATAAAATGATAGGCAAGGATATCATAACTTTGAAGAATTTTTGCAATGGTTGGTTTGTAATCAATGAAACAACTCTAAATTCACGAAATGATTACACTCTTTAGACGAAAGTTCACGACACATGCACAGTACTTAACAAAGTACTTAACAAAATTCATTGTGTTAATTATTGATTGGTTTGGGTTTTATTTACCTTGGTATCACCTATGCAAACGATGCCTGTTAGCCATCGTGCTTATTTATCACTTGGCTAAATAAAAAAGCGATTATGGCCGTGACCATGGAATTTATATTGTTGTGAAGATCCTAGTTTTACTATACGATGATAATTGTTGCTGCTTTAGGAATATGCTATTCCAAGTGACAGTGATGAGAACAATGTAAAAGATTTGGGAGAGTATTAAGCCGTAACTTGTATTTAACGCATTCTCACATATATTCTCCTTTAATCTGCGGCCGTGGCTTAGAGGTAGCGTGTGCGCTTACTAAACGGAACCTGTTTCGATGTACCGTTCACCGGATCGATCAGGTATATGAGCAAGTCACATGTTGTCGCTTCGGCAATCGCAGGATGGCTTTACGAGGTTTCCTCTCGGTTTTCCACCGTAGTAAGGCTAGGTGCAGTGTGAAGTCAATCCGTCTTCATATAACTGAAATACCCTTAAGTACGACGTTTAACCCCAATCAAACAAACAAACAATCCTTTAATACGACAATGGGAATAATGAGGCAGAGTTTTAGCAGACATACCAGCAAAAATGACATGGACAACTGTTTCGACACATTCTACCACTGATCATAAACTAGATGCAGACTTTCAACACCCCGGTTATCTTAATGTTTATTAAGGTAACAGGTTGAAATGTCATATACATTTTTTTTAATATGTCCAATATATTAAAGAAGATTATTAAATTACTGCAAAATGACTCAAAAAGCTCATTGGAAACAAAGTTTACAATACACATTTACATATTTGATAGTATATTTATTACAGATTAACTTCGTTTCAAATTGTATTTAGAAAACATGTTAACCTGTTTGTCACAGAACAGTCTATACGACTAAAGTTTGAAGCCCTGTGATACAAAAAAAGTTTCCCATTTGTTTTCACAGAGACATTTGCGTAATTGCATTCGATCTATGGCATATAGTAACAGTGCTATTAAATTCCAAGCGATTGAATAGATAGTTGGTTGTTAAGTTATGGACACATTTGACATAAATGAGAAAAATTGTTTGAATATCATCCTTCTAACAAATAGCCAGTTTAGTTTTGAAAGCACGGCACATATTGGTGTAAGAGTTAATAAAGTCCAAGTCTTGTTTTAGCCCAAACCAATACCCACTGACTGACAGGAACAGATCATGTGAACATAAGAAGCTTTCCTTACTCTTGACCACTGAGACAAAGTACCCAAGATAACATTGGAATGATCGTAAAAAACAAAAAGTAACCATCAATTACCTTCGGGTGTAAATATATGCCCTTGCTCTGATATCAGCATGCCTGTTGGTACTGACATCTTTGCAATATCAGTGCAATTTGGTTTTGCGTGTGTAAATGGTTTGTAGGATATAGATTTATTGATAAGAAGAGTGGGAAGCATCTTGTGGATTTAGAGACCATTCCACCTGATTGGAGCTAGTGTTGTCGGTGGTGCTTTCGTGTTAACATTTATCGAGTGTTTGTCAATCGCCTCAGACCTTAAGTTCTCCTCGGACTTCTCGGCATTTCTGAGGATAGAACACTGGCCAGCTGTTCAAATGTATCTCATACATCAATGCGTAGCGTTCCTGACTTAATGAAAAGCCGACACTTGAAAAGATAAATTTCACGGACAAATAAACATCCTGACAATTCGCTGTAAGCCCTGAAGACAAGCTAACGTCAAGAAAAAATTGGCGTGTTATATATGTTGCTTCGTGTCCCTGTGATTAGCTAATAACTGTAGTGTTCCAGGAGTGTGTAGGCAGAGTGTAGGTTTGCCAGCTCAGTTGTCTCTCTGTCCCAATATTTCCTCCTGAACAGCCTTCTTCAAGATAAATCTCATCAAAAGTTTTTATTCTTCCACACCATTTTGATCAAGAACATTTTTCGTAAACACAAATCGTATCAAGATTATGTCGTAAAAGCTTTGTATCATATTCATTTAATAAAATAAGCAGTTCTGATTAAAAAAAGATCATTCCACCTGATTGCAGCTAGTATTCTCTGTCTTTTTTTCTCTTGCCGAGATATCGCGCCGGAGGCCAATTGCTTCAGACCTTGGGCTCTTCTCGGACTCAGGGAGGCAGAGAGTAGGACACTATTCAGCTTTTCAAATGTAATTCCTAAATCAGTGCCAAATATTCCTCTATGTTATTTTGTTTCTTTGTAGATTCGCTAAAAGCTATTGTGTTGGAGTGATTTGTGGGCAAAGTCCAGGTTTGCCTATCAAGGATATTCTTCTTCAACACAGATCGTATCAAGAACATTCTTCTTCAGCACAAATCATATCAAGGATATTCTACTTCAATACAGACTGTATCACGAACAATCTTGAACACCAAAGCCTATCAAGGATATTCTAGTTGAACACAGATCGTATCAAGAACATTCTTCGTCAACACAAAAAATACCAAGGATATTCATATTCAATACAGATCGTACAACGAAAAATTGTTTTAAACACAAATCCTATCAAGGGTTTCTTTTGTAATACGGATCGATTCAAGTATATTCTTGTTCAACACAGATCGAATAAAGAATATTCTTCTTGAAAGCAAATCGTATCATGAACATTATTCGTTATGCAGGATATTCTTCTGCAACACAGCTCGTATCACCAACATTCTTCTTCAACACAATTCATATCAATTATATTCTTATTCAACGCAGATCGTATCAAGAGCATTTTTCTTCAACACAAATCGTATAAAGGATCTTCTTCTTCAACATATCTCATATCAAGTAGACACTTCCTATACACAAATGTCATTGAAAATATTCTGCTTCAACATAAATCTCATCAAGTGTTTTCTTCAAAACAAATCATATCAAGACCATTCTACCCTTTGGCTTCTCGTTTGTGCTAGTGTCAATAATAAAGGAAACTGTAATACATATTACACTTTGCTTTAGCCATTGTACTCTATAAATATAATATCTCCACGGAAATGCGAAATCGATTTTTCAAATTTTTTGCTCTAAACTTGGACCAAAAAAGGTACAATGTGGAAATTACAAAAAGCTTTAAAAACTGCCATTAACTAAACTATTTTGAACATATATTTTGCTATTATATATGAGAATATAGAGTTTATGTTCTAAACCTATAATCAAGAAAAAGGCCGATTGTCATTGTTTTGTCTTTTTCTTTAGATGGACGAGAACAGTAAATTAATTAGTTTTTTTTTTATCTTTCTGTCTGAAACACTTCCCCCCTAAAGCCAAAGCCGCAAAGATTAACCGAAGAGGTTTGAAGCCATTTTAAATTGTAAATGTATGTATCGGTATTATGTGTTGTACAATGGTTTGCATTAGTGTTTAAAATATGTGCTTTAATTTCAAAATGAACGCAAATTAAAAAACAAACGATTGGAAAGTAACTCAGTCTGGTTCACAGGGACACATGTGTTAATATACAGATCCAGAGAAAGCTTACATTCAAGAAGACTCAAACGAGGCTAACCAATCTGAAGTTGCAAAACTTTCTGAACTAATAAATATATAGAATAAACAATTTAGCCAGAGTAATAATTAAATAAAGATAGATCTATAAAATAGAACTATAATGCCTTTATTATAACTATACCGTCCTTTAACACGTGAACCGTTGAAATTTGCTAATTCCCTGCCATTGTTCATAGGGGGGATTATACTTCCAGTAAAACTTGTGTTTTAGTGTTCAGACTATTTCCAGATGGAACAAGAGTTTTGACGTTACTCAATTACCGGGGCAAGCTATCATAAATGGAAGGCAATAGACGATAGTTGATAACAAACCAGAGATTTGTTGGTTTGATTGGGGTTGAACGCCGTACTTGAGGAATTATTTTGAAACTCTAAATTTTAAAACTAATTTGCCCAATAAAGTTGAGGTTTCAATGTTATTAAATCTTTTGCGTGGTAAGTATGAAAGAACTTGCCATTTCTTTATTGTCTCACTAAGAAACAGCTACATGTGAATTGGTACATCAGAGGTAATTGGACTTAAATTTTCATCTGACATTGGATGACCTCGTCTTTAAATTTCGTCTTTGTACACCATTTTTTAGTTGATGGCTGACGAATACAAAATCTCTTCCGATATTGTACGGCTTTAAGATGATACCAAATATGATCCATTTAAATAACTGCTCATCACCCTTCATACGATTCAAGGCCATTCTAGGTTTACCTAGTTCAACAGACTGCTCAAGTGTTCAATTGGACGATCCTACAATAGAGTGACAAGTTCATTGAGGCTGTATTTGGTCTCTCACAATTCAACCTCATATAATATGTCATCTTCTCTGTCAGCGGAGATATCGGTTAATGGGAATGTCGTTTAATCATATTAGGTGCGTTAATGACGAGTATTTGTATGTTGTAATACACTGTCTTGACCAAGCATTCTTATAACTTCACCAGTCAGATAAATACAATGATTTGTCTATCATAAATGTTACAACATTGTTCGAAATAAGTTTCAGTGAATGGAATAATTAAGCGACACCTATTAAAACATCGTCCTTGGATTGCTGTAAATCTGTACGATCAATGCTAGATCTGCCCCAATGGTACATGATATGTTGGATTCCATACGAAGAACAATGTTCAGCATATAGTCCCTCGTGTAAGGCGCAAACACGAATGGATACAAGATTTGCATGATAATCTATTTAAACATAGTCATAGGCCGGTCAAATCTGATACATTGAGCTCGCGAAATTCGCGACATTTTGATTCAAGAAGTACATACATGTACCTTTTGTTTCGTGTGTTAAGTTGTTCTGTTTGTGTTATCTTCCACATACATTAGCATTGTCTATTAGCGAATAGCTGATAGCTGGGTTCATAACACTCCGAAAAACTACTTAAACACGATCTTGTAAGGATAAAGTGCCATGTCCATACCTTAGGGCAGTAAGATTGAACACGAGTATTACGAAGCCGTGATCTGAATATATATCTACAATTTAATACATTTCCACGGCGAAGGCAATTTTCGCCTATTGTTTTAGGGGTTCTTTAGGCTATACTAAAGGTTAAATAAGACGATCACTTAGTAGAATATACGAGTCAGCCATCCGCAGAAAATAAACAAGAAAAAAGAACTGGGCAAAAGATCATCGAAGACTTATTATTTTAATACAGGCCAGTCCATTAAAGGACTGAATTTTGTGGTATTACAAGATTCTGTGGATTTAAGCTTCTATAATTATTACTGAGGAACTTTTCATTGCACCTACTAGCACCTTTCTCAAGCTTAATCACATGATTTTTTCTGTTTGAAATTGTGGTTTTAGAACCACTTCTCTGGTATGGCTTTTTTGGAAGTTTGTCTACATATCTGTCTGTTAGTAGTTTTATTGACTTCTTTCTCATTTTATTTTCGGCCCATAGCGGTGGCTTTGTGATATCATGCACGTTTACTAAACTGAATTAACCTGCTTCAATGTTCCGTTCACGGGATCGAGTCCGCCTGTCGACCATCAGGTATATGAGCAACTCCCATGTTGTGGCTCCGCAATCGCGGGAGTGGTTTTTACGAGATTTCCTCCCGGTTTTCCACCGTAATAAGGCTAGGTGCAGTGTGAAGTGGACAATCCGTCGTCATATAAGTGAAATACCCTTGAGT
>JARFOD010013498.1:0-11287 GCA_031763545.1 Mopalia muscosa
TAAATAATCAAGGTAAAGTTCTCGTTCTTTAGAAGTAGGCATTTTAACAGACAAACAAAGCGTATGCCTACATTTATTGTATTACATGTTGATTGAACACCTGTAAATTTAGCATACGGCAACGTTAATGAGCACACAATTCGATATTAAATTATTGAATTATCCAAAACAGGTAGAAGGTAAGTACTCAAACCGACGTTCTTCTTCTTTAGAAATAGGCAGCTTAACAAACCAAAGAGTACACATGTTTACAGGCTGATTGAACACCTGTAAATTTAGCATACGGCTATTATGGAGCACAAATTTCGGGATAGATTGTGAGATTATCCGAAAATGGTAAATAGTAAATATTCAAACCGAAGTTCTTCTTCTTTAGAAGTAGGCAATTTTCCTATTAACAAACCAAAGAGTACATGTGCTTACAGGTTGATTGAACACCTGTAAATTTAGCATACGGCTATTATGGAGCACACATTTCGGGAAAGATTGTGAGATTATCCGACAAAGGTAAATACAAAATATTCAAACCGAAGTTCTTCTTCTTTAGAAGAAGGCAATTTTCCTATTAACAAACCAAAGAGTACATGTGCTTACAGGTTGATTGAACACCTGTGAATTTAGCATACGGCTAAGTTAGTGAGGACAAAATTCTGGATAGATTGTAAGATTATCCGAAACAGATAAATACAAAATATTCAAACCGACGTTCTTCTTCTGTATAAGTAGGCAGACAGTTTTTTCCTATTACCAAATCAAAGAGTACTTGTGCTTACATGTGATTAAACACTTGTAAATTAAGCAAACGGCTGGGTAATTGAGCACACAATTTGGAAGTAGGTACATATATTTTCCACTCTGTGCAAATACAATAACCAAAGCAGCCGATCGAAAGACCTATGTTACGGTCATGACAAGTCGCTGGTCAATTAATAGGCCAATCAATGCTTGTTTGTCTTGTCTCAAGGAATCGAGGCCGTACGTGTAGAAAGCGGACACATGATCATTTGGACCACTCAATAGTCCAATAGCACAAGCCTATTAGGAAAGGGTTTTAGTGACATGTGTCATGGTGTAATATGTTTAGAGTTTGACCACCTGGGCACAACTTTAAAGCTGTGATGTTGCAGGCTTAGCTAATTCGTTTAAACCGCAGGGCGTATATTGACACCATAAACAAAAGACAGCCCTGCTAATCACCAGTCTTCACATCCGGGTCGTTGTTGGATAGTTGTGCAGCAAAGTATTTATGACTGAAGCAGCATACAGTATTTCTGGACAAATTAACCGTAAACTGTTTCGTATGAATTTTTGACGAACTGGTGAATTCAAAGGAGAGTCATGAATAGTTTTGTAGAACTATTCGTACTTTTTCTCATTTGTTCCGTCATCTGCGCATCTACCCAGTCTGAAATTGAACTGGTCCTTACACATACAAACGATGTGCACGCTAGGTTTGAAGAAATAGACAAATATGGTGGAAAATGTAATCAAAAATCTAGAGAAAAATCGGAATGTTTCGGAGGAGTGGCAAGACGGATGAGAAAACTGAGAGAACTGAGACAGGAATACCCAGGTAATATTTTGCTGCTTGATGCCGGAGATCAGTTCCAAGGGACTCTGTGGTTTTACGTGTACAGTGGGAAGGCTGCCTCATATTTCATGAACTTACTACAATATGACGCCATGGTAAGTTTATATGTTACAAACAAAATATAAGATTCCGATCTGTTTACTTGTTCCAAGGACAATTGTGGTTGTATGTATACCTTCGAAAGGCTGTTTTTAACTGTAGTAAGTATGACGCCATGGTAATATACGTTGCCGTCGAAATATAAGGTTCCGATTTGTTTTAAAGTTTGAAGTAACATTGTGGTTTTATGTATACACTCTTAGAAAAATATGGCTCTACCGGAACCGTTTAAGGTTCAATAGTTATGGCGGTGGTGGAACCCTTTTTGGTTCTGCATGGAACCTTCTCAGCAACTGTCCCACGTATTAATCCCTATCTTTATTTACCAAAGAACCGTTTTTGTCACTATGGTTACGTTAAAAACCATCCTGGTTCCATTTAGAACCATAATCGTTTCTAAAGAACCCTCAATGAACAATTATCTCTAGGAGTGTACAATCGAAAGGCTGCATCGTATTTTATAGGGTTTTTTCTGCTATAAGTACGACGTTATGGAAACTATTTTTTATGTTTCTTTGAAACAATGCCGTGGCAATCTAGATTATTGTATGTCAGAACTTCAGTCATACCAGAATCAGCATGTCCGTATAAAAAATTATCCTTGAAATATAAGAGGACAAATAACTCTAATGACATTTGGAAATATTGGTTAACAATTATAAATTGGAATCGAAAATGTCTAACTCTAGCTATAAATATAACCTAGTATCAGATCTATATTTAATACTATTTTAATTAGTGTTCAATTTTTGTTGTTGTTGTTGTTTTGAATTATGAGAATGGGAAAATAATACTAAAACTAAAAATAAAAGTTACGAACCAGTCAAATTTTATTTTGTTGTTGTTTATATCATTCTTTTTGTGCTATATATCTGGTTTTCAAAATATATGACATAAAATTGTTTTCTTTTCCAGATACTATTGCATTTTAACGCATTTGTTTTTTTGTCATCTGTTTGTCTTGCCAGTGGCGGCAAGGGTGATTTCATACGCCCATTGATTTGGTTCGCCGTCTTTTGAGTGCAATAGCCTTAAGTACGGCGTTGAATCCCCATCAAACCAACAAAACAAACAGCAATCTAGTGTTGTTAAAATTGGGGTTTTACGCTTTCAGGGGCCCTATTATTGTATGGATTTCGCACCTCGCCAACCATATAATTGACATTTTCCTTCTTTTTTTACCAATAGTTTGATTTTAATGCGATGTTCGGTTCCGGGATTTAGCATTATATACTGCGGTATGTAGAACAACACAAACAGTCTTTTGAAAAGTGCTGTCGTCGCAATAGTATATACGCATCAATTATGTGTCTAACTATTACATATTCAGCATTTTTTGAAGCTGTTAGGAGCGGCTCTTGTCACGAATGGTAACAGGCAGTTGAACGCTCTACATTAATCCTGAATTAGATAAGGGTATGTGGTGTTAAATATCAAGACCTATCCGCTATTAGTGATAATGTATTTGTGTAGCGGGATAAATTGTTGACTGAGCAACCTCAATGGTTTACAAAATGCATGACAATCAATATTATGGCAAACCGTTATCATGTATAGCCGCTAAAACTGCGCAGTTGTCATGATGGCCTGGGACCGGAACAGATTGCACATTTATTCCAAACATTTACATTAATTGGTCTTTCTTCACTGGGTATTAACGCAGCTAGCAATGGACAAAACTTCGCACTAAAGATTTTCTGAAGTGTATACGTATTAATCGATTATTCATAATCGATTGGTCAACTCGATCGATTAATAATATCAGGTACGAAACTATCGGTGAAACTAAGACAAGTAGGAAAACACAATAGTGTATATATCTTCTTCACAGGAACGGCTTGATATGTTTGCGCAACTTTGCAATCAATCTTTTTTCTTTTATAAAGACATTAGGCCTACTATATTCCCATGAGCTTGTAACCGAAGCAAACTAATCGACCACACGGCACTACGCACTTGAGCTGAAACGGGTCATGTTTGTTTGTTTGTTTGATTGATTATGGCTTTATGTCGTCCTGTATACCATTTCTCTTGGACCACGGCGTTCTAGTGATGAAGGTTACCATGCCGGACGTCACTGACAACGAACAACGAACGTACTCAAGGACACTTCACCTATATAACTGCAGATTGTCCACTTTATACTTTTCCTTGCTTAAATACGGCGGAAACCCGAGAGGATACCCCTTTAACATAACCGCTGCGATTACCCCAGCTACATTGTGTGACTCACCAATATACTTGATTGTCAATACGCGGATTCGAACCTGCGGACGAAATACGAAGTAGGATTATTAAGCCGACACTTACAATTATGCCAGGACAGCGGTCCTAGGGCCGAAATTAATTTTTACTCGACCTGACATTCGTTTGCACTCTCCATGCACGATATTTATTTCTACCCGACCGGAAATTAATTTACACACGTCCCGAAGTTCATTTATGCTCGCCCCGAAATACAATTATAATCCCACCGAAATATAACAAAAAAATATTTTCATATCCCTTATGAGCCGCTGTGCACTCATGAAATATTTATTCAGTTATATCGTTTTAAACTTATATGTACGCTGTAACATATACAGTACTGATGACTACCAACCTTGATGGTTCCCGTATACAACCTACCATTCGCTGATTTTAACACTTTAACACAATTTTAGCATGTTAAACCACAAGCTCTAAAAGTAATACTCTGTCACCAAATCTGTTTGGCACTCACCTTTTTTATGAGATAAAAGCATGTTGTGTCTTTACATAAATTAAGTGTACAACCGAGTTTTCGCTGATTTTGATTTTGTTTGTTTGTTTGATTGGTGTTTAACGTCGTACTCAAGGGTATTTCACTTATATGACAAGGGATTGTCCACTTCAGACTGTACACAGCCTCATTACGGTAGAAAACCGAGAAAAAAACTTTTTAAAACCACCCCGCGATTCAGTTCAGTTCAGGAAGCGCACTCGCTACCACTGAGCCACGGCCACGGGCCCCGCTGATTTTGCGTTCACAGCGACAATTTAGCATGTTAAACCACAGGCTCTAAAAGTAATACTCAAAATCTGTTTGGTATTCAACTTTATTTTATAAGATACAATCATGTTGTGTCTTTTAATAAATGAATTGAACAATTGTCGGATCATGTAAGTTCATTAAAAAGCCGAATCAAACAAACAAACTAAACGCTGTGCTTTTTGTTCTCGTTTACGTATAGGCTTTAGGAAATCACGAATTTGACGAGGGGGTTAACGGTCTTGGGAGCTTTCTAGACAACGTTAGTTTTCCTGTATTAAGTTCCAACATAGATCCTTCACGGGAGGAAAGACTCAACGGAAAATTCCACAGGTCTCATGTGTTTACTGTCCAAGGAGAGAAGATAGGGGTTATTGGCTTCACTACGTTAGAAACGCCTACACTTTCGGAAACAGGTAAGGCCAAATAAAGTCAGTAAGTTAGTTTATTGCAGCTCAGACAGGTACTGTCGTTCGCCGAATGATTAATAAACAGGTACATGATGTAAAATATAAATAACTGCAGTAGGAACAAAACAAAATACCACAAATAAGGATTTCGTTCTTCTAATACCTTGACAGTATACTTAATAGATTTTTCTACATCTATACAAACATGCCTGCACATAAATCGTAATGGAATTTATTTAATTTATTAATGGAATATGTTTTAATTTTTTAGTTTGTGTTCATTACAACATTCAAGGTTATCTCCCTTAGTGTCTTGCTTGACACCTTTGTCGATTTTCAGAACACCAATTGTATTTAGTCTGTTATGCAGAAGAGTATAAATCTGAATCATTTATATGTATTTATTTTGAAAAAGCTCGAATACTCTGGATAACATATTTGTGGATGTGGTGACAATCCAATTATGATTCTTGAACATATTGCAAAATGAGTAGATGTCAACAGAAAAAACTATACTGCATTTTCAAGGTTTATTTCTCAAGTATAAGTACAATAAAGATAAGACTCAATAGATTAGTTGACTTAGAAGAATAGTCATTAAATAAGTAAACGGTACGTCATTTTTTTTTTTTTTTTTTTTTTTGATAGGCTCCATCACAGTGGTTCTATCCCACTTTGGACAGTCTTAAAATACATCTTTCAGAAAACGTTTAAAAAATCAAGGACGAACTTAAAATGAGACACAGTTTACTAGATTGCATTGTGCTCTTTACAATGGGACAAATTTGAAGTTTCTAACATGCATAGTAAAATGTAGGATCTACTAAAAACTTAAGTGTCTGAAAAAGGCGATTAAAGTTTTGCATCTTGGATATGCATGCAAGCTGATGAAAGCGAGTTACCTCCCCTGGAATTAAGCATTCCATCAGAGGGTATTCAAGGTACGGAAATGGCCGAGGTTGGTCAGAAATGTTGGATATTGTAAATAGAAAACTAAATTATAGGCTCAAATTTTAACTATTTTGTTATTAGAATTGTGAATCATTTTATTCACCAAGGTATAGTTTGAATACCTAACTTTTTATCCAAGTGGTCAACAAATTTGGTTCATTTTGGGCCCTAGGGGTCCAGCAAGACCATAAGGGACATCAGGACCAAGGTAATTCAAAGATGGCGGAAACCGGACAAAACCGGAAGCAAATACTCCCGTCTCAGGTGATTCAATGAGGATATTCAATTTATAGGGATAGAATTGATTCATCCGATTCACCGCTTGTTTCATCTTAAGAGCATAGTGAACGCTTTGCCACGCTATGTTTTTTCTTTGACCTCTGTCTGATACAGGCTATAAACTGTGTCTCGAAATTTCAGCTAAACATCGTTTTTCGTTTGACGGTTCAGAACTTTCAGTGAAATGTCCGCCATTGAAATCATAAGCTAGATACTATTGGGGGAAAAAACTTGTAAAATTTCCGGTTATAGCAAGGGTTTAAAACCCAAGGCCGATTAGTCCAGCTCGATTCTTCTGAAAAGTTAAAATTCATTTCCAATGAGATTCTTACATTTTGACCTACGTCCTCAGTGCAGGTTTTAATCATCGATCGGGCAAACAGACCAGGGGCCACTTTCACAAAATGTCGTAAGACAAAAAAATACCGTACCAGAAAATGTCGTCATGTTAAACTATAGACCTAAAAATAGCGCACGATATTTTATTGTCGTACGACATTTTGTGAAAGTCGCCCCAGAAGCCTCTTTCATAAAATGTCGTACGATATTTTTCCCTCTATAGTTTTACATTACGAAATTTTATCGTACGATATATTTTGTCGTACGACATTTTGTGAAAGTGGCCATAGCATGTGGAAGTCAATGTCAGTGACGTCAATGGCAATGACTTATGACGTCAGAGTCAATGACCTATGACGTCATGCAGAAGAAGTTCCATTCATCCATTGGACAAACAGACAGGCATGTGAATGAACTGCAGTAACCCTAAGTACGGCGTTAAACCTCAATCAACACACAAACAAACAACACAAGAAACGGCAGTTATTCCTTTAAATTATTACATTAATTTATAAATGAACGTTAAAGAATCTTTGTTTACAGGAAAACTGCTTTTCGACACCGAAGTTGAATCTATTCAGAAAGAGGTTGTCAAACTACAAGAATTGGGAGTGAATAAAATAATTGCTGTAGGACACTCCGGAATTAAAGTGGATAAAGAAATTGCTCGAGCCGTCAAAGGGGTTGACATAGTGATCGGGGGACATACGAACACGTTCTTATACACAGGTATGATTATCCTAGAAGAAAAATCTTAAAAGAGATACAGGCCTAGGTTTATACATCTTCTCTAGCCAAGGGTTACTATTCCGAGCTACTCTGCATTTGAACCTGTGGCAGATAATTATACAGGACTTATCCGCCAGGGTTCAAATGCAGAGTAGCTCGGGATAGTAACCCTTGGCTAGAAAAGATGAGGTTTATATTTGTTGACACAACAATGACTTTTCGTATTTCAATAGGTTCTGCTTCTAATGTCATATGACAATCATATCCAATCAAGAACCATGCTGGATTAAACTTAAAGCGGCGCTCTTCTTTGTCATAACATGCATAGAGGTGAAACGGTCATTTTTGTGTTGAATTATGCTCTTTAATGTTCTAATCGAGCTTTAATCATTTTATAATTGGATCTTTAACATTGGGTATTGCTTAAACTAGTCAAATTCATCAAGGCTGCCATGTCTTGCTACTTAAATCGCTAAACAGAAATGCTCACAAATATTGACCAATCAATTATATTTCTTGTGACACTATGGTGACTGCGTCACGAGACCTATAGAGTCGACTGTTTATAGTAGAATTTACCTTTGACAGTTCAGACATTTTATTAACCCATTATTGTCTGAATAGGGTTGACCAAGCCTAAAATGTCAGTTTCGAGTGGTCGTATGTATGTATATACTTGCAACCCTCAGGTGATTTTATAAGATGAAGAAACGATAAGTCGATATAATATTTAGTTATGTCTAAGGGTTACCTTTCTGACGATATAGGGTTATTGTATCAGGAAGCATCGCTTTAAAAAATATTTCTTGCAAAATATAGAAAATAGGTAAATGAAAACTGATTGACGGGCAGTACTAACCTATAAAAACGCTCTTCCAAGAAACATCAAAATAAACATAAAGGGGAGATAATCAAGCTATGCTGTTCAGCAAGACGTCATTGTATACTTTCGGCAATCTCCCTCGCTACGATTACCAATCTTTCAGGGACACATTTTGTATCGCTGTTGGAGGGAAATTTGTGTCTGAAAGGGAGAATTGATATATTTTTAAACTTACGTTTGTGCTCCATCTAGAAAGAATGAATATGGTACCCGGATGTAGATTAAGTGAAAAATCACAGATCACATCACAGATCACATGACTTGAATTACGTGACTTACATGACCTTTTAACAGTACTACGTTCAGTGTAGTTTACAACTGTTGCTAACTTGTGATAAATTCTACCTTATGTTTGTGATATATTTGTATAACGTTGTATAATGTTCCTATATTGTTAGTACTAATTTACGGTTAATACTAAACCAAACCCTAAAACTAACCCTAAACCTGAAACTGAAATTCACGTCATATCTAACAAGACGGACTGACCGGTCTTTGTTTGTTGTCGGCAATTTCCAAGGCGATTTCCGTTACCTGAACTGGCCCACCTTCATATGAGATAAATAACCTGTTGTACGGCGTCAAACACCAGTCAAAACAATATACAGGTTTATATAAATGACGGATAATATGCTATGTGTAATATCGTCCAATTCCAGGTCCTGAGCCATCAACAGAGAAGCCAGCAGGGAGTTATCCAATAGTTATTGACCAGATAGGTGGTGATCGCGCGCTGGTTGTCACCGGTTACGCGTTTGGTAAATACTTAGGATTTCTCAAGGTCGCTTTTGATGGTGCTGGGAATGTTGTGAGATGGTCTGGTAATCCTATACTGCTGAATGGATCTGTAGAACAAGGTATGATATAACATTTGTACAAATATAAACACCTAGTCATGCCTGATCTGGATGGCCTGTTAACTTTCCTAGCGAAAGGATAACATTTCCGTTCCTCTGCTCATACTATCTTGACTAAAGATAGTTAAACAGATATGGTGTAATAGCTTAATTAGAGTGATCTCCCTTGAAACGAAACACTTGTTAGTTATTTTAGTTGCTCCTCCCTAAAACCTCCCTTGCCAACTTTCCGAAACTCACATTGTCAAGTGTTTCCTTTCGGAGTCGAAGTACGCCAATTATGATATTGTTTGAGTAGCAGTCTACAGTGGCGTCTGTCTTCATACCACACCGCTCTGCAACAGACTGCTGTCTTTCTTGGTTTATACAAAGGGGCCCCTTCCATACGACATGTCAGTAATGTTAGGCGTATCAGGGAATGGATATATACGAGGTATCCTTTAGCTTAAAAAAAACGCGGACAATTAGTCTTCATGCATGCGCGAAATATCCTTAAGAACGATGCTAAACCCCAATCGATCAATCAGTCGATCAAACAACCAGTCACACCCAAAACGTCAGCACACCAGCTAAATGGTTGACAAAGGGTTGTGTACATTACAGAGACAGATGTATGTGTAAACAACAATACATAAGGACATGATTGTTGATTCGCTCAACATTATAAAGTTATACCCAAGGGTAGTGGGCGGGTGGTTGGGTGGGGCGGATGGAGCTAAAGGGTAACAGGGATCTGATATGTGTTGTCTCTATTGCGTTCTGATATATCGGCGGAGATTTCCGTTGGAGGCATTGTATCAACTTATTTGATAGTTTTGCTTTGCTTAAGACCCTGATATTATGGTGAAAAAATTTTTCTGGAGACTTGGCCTTGTATTACCGTATATAATTTGTTTTGTTTAAGACCCTGATATATTGGCGGAGATTGTTCGTTGGAGACAGGGAATTGATGGAATCGCCAATAACACCGTAGGCAGGAGTCATGTGTTTCTAGATGGCAGAAGTCACGTATGTCGCCTAGAAGAATGCAATTTAGGTAAGAACTGAATATTTTCGCGGTTGTATAATTATCCGCGGATCTTCATTTCTGTATTTAATAGTTGGTGTCATTTATACATATTTCGTAGATGTAATCACATTTAAATACAACCAAAGTTCTGTTTGCTTTACAGCTGGTTATAAATACAAAGAAGTGTACTGTTACTTTGATTTTAAACACATGCATGAGTTACACAAAATAGAAGATTTTCTTTTTTAAACCTTAAATGAACTGATACACTTGTCTCATAACAATCCATAATCACTTTTTATTTGCAGATATGTAAGTGATTTAAGGCAAAACATAAAACCAAGCTTTATTTCTTAATCGATCAATATTTCATAAATTTCCGAATATTTTGTTTAATAAAGGGGAAGATATCAGCTAGCATCACCCAAAGTTGAAGCAAAAATTCGAATTCAGTCTTTAAGAGCAACAAGAGCTATATTTCCTTTCCAGAAGAATCAAAGCCTTATTTCCCCGAGTCCATTTCCGGGTACATCATACGTTTATTCTAGTTTTGGCGTGAATTGTAAAAAATAAAAGACGGCAATTTTCCTTTCCAGGCCTCCGGCTGCACTCAATAACTACACAAATCTAGCTCTGATACTCAAAACATAGCAATATTCTTTGAACCGGTACGGTACCTGGAAGTCAAGATTTGTTCATTTGTTTGATTGGGGTTTAACGTCGTACTCGATGGTATTTCACTTATATGACGACGGCTTGTACCTAGCCTTATCACAGTGGAAAACCGAGAGGAAATCTCGTAAAACCAGCCCCCAATTGCCGGAGCCATAACATGTGACTCGCTCGTATATCTGATGGTCGACTGGCGGACTCGATCCCGTGAACGGTTGTAAGAGAAAAGAACCACAGACCCATGGCCTGTGTTTGTATTAACCCTGACACATTTGTCATTTCATCTGGGTCAACTGTGGATACAAAATGTATTTGTGCTCGTTGTGCTTGAGCATATGTATATTTCATAACATGAACATTCTATCTCATATATCTTGGGCACCGTGAGGGAGCGGGTGGGCCATGGCCCTGCAGAATACTCCCTCGGCTGCCTCGGTCGATCGTAAGAGGCGAGAAAA
>JARFOD010013509.1:0-11287 GCA_031763545.1 Mopalia muscosa
TCCCCTCTTAGACCCTTCTCTTCAAACTATCTTAACAGTGTGGGCGTCAAGATCCATTCATGGATCTCTTGTTTAGTCTGTGAAAGTAGTCTCTGGGTGTTCATTGGACCATATTCATGGATTCCTGGTGATCTAAGATGGCAAGAAGCCAATCTGTGCAAGGTCTTTGTATTATGTCTTACTGTAAACCCTTCTTTGATGTTTGACACATTTTCATATCACCAAAGGTTGTTGAGGGATTTAAACCAGGGGATTCCAGAGCATTCATAAGAGATTTCTTCTTTTCCACTGTGATGGAGGGAGCTTTGTGTTGCCCGGTTACTTTCTGAAGTAAAGAGGAACAAGAAGCTGATCTGCTTGTGATGTCTAGCTGGTTTTAAACTTTCCACCACCCATGAGACTGGCATGTCGTCATGTGAGTGAAATAGTCATAAGTGCAGCATGTTAAACCCCTATCAAACTGCTTGTCCACCATAGGTATATGAAGGAGTCTCATGTCGTGTCTGGGATATCACAAAGTTCAACTTTACAAGGTGTTCTTTTAGTTTTCGACTGTAATTGTGACACATTACAGTCTGACAGTTGTCAAAGGCCCTTGATAGGATCCAATTTAATAATCTCTTGGCAGTTTTTTTCTGTTTGCTCCCTTATCTTCCTAACACTTATTTCTTGGCAAGACTTCCCTAGATGCCTACATGTTGTATTCCCTTTTTGTATATTTAGGCATATCGCTGTTATATCAGTGAAATAACATTAAGTCAGACCTGCCTACCCTAGAAGAAATTTGTGTAAAAATATTTTTTTCGAGAGTATTCTCCTATTTTGTGTATTTTTATGTTACAGAGAATATTAATGTTAAGTGTGGTGTTAAACCCAAATCCACCAACCCAATGTTTTGCAAATGGGATTTTTTTTTAAAATAAAATATTCACTATCAACAAGTCTTAATATTCTGCTTTCTGTGACCAACACAAAAAACATTTCTATTTTTCTTACAATTTAAAAAAAATAAGTAGCTTTCCCTGTGAACAAAAAAAAAAAAACCTTTGCTTTTTGGTCTAACTGGACATAATTAAACAAGTAATATTAAAAACAATGTCTATAAATTAGTAGTTTTATTTCATTTTGATACATTTACATGGGTTGTCCTACATATGCAGTTCTGAGGTATTTGAATATACATGTATGTGAATTGAAAGTGACACAATACTTTAAAAGCCAGTGAGCCAAAGTAGATAGATTGTAAATAGAGGTTTGTGATTGCATTGAGGTTTGCCATAGTACTTGAGGTACTTTACAAAAGAGCCAATAAATGTAACAAATTGACATCATCAGAATTCCAGGTAAAAATGGCGCTGATGAAAATTTCATTCAACAAGACCCCTGTTTGTCATGATTGACAAGGTTAGACAAGACAAATACTTTATTGTTCGAGTGACCGGAGAACTGATCAATGTATTTGACAAAATTCGCGCAAACAGCCAATAGATGTAATAAATTGACATCAGAATTCCAGGTAAAAAATGGCACTGATGAAAACTTCATTCAACAAGACCCCTGTTTGTCATGATTGACAAGGTGAGACCAGACAAATACTTTATTGTTCGAGTAACCGGAGAACTGATCAATGAAACCAGGCACAACCTCTTGCCCCCCTTAGTTTATTTGTCAAAGGAAGTAAGATTTTTACAAGTGATGAAAGGAACAGAAAAACAGGGCTGGGTATTGGTAAACAGGGCTGGGTATTGGTAATATACAAAATTACAATCTGATACATACACCAATTGAGCTAAGGGTAGACTTATTAAAATCATAGACTATCATTCTTTCACATATAGTTTTGAATATTTTGTCTGTTTCACACTCATTATGTGATGCCAATCAGTCAAATTTCAGTTTATCATCATTTATCAAACCTCTTTAATTTGAACGAGTTCAGTTTAAGAATAAGAGAACTGTAAACACTTTGGACTGTATAAATTCCCCCAAAAATAATCCCACTGACACAGGGATGTTCACTGATATGGTATTCCAGATGTACTGCCTCAGAGAAGTTTATGCACAGATCTATACCTTGAGTCATTATATGTTGTGTATAATTATATCAAATTCAGATAATAAAATAAAAACAACACACACATGCACTTCCAAAGATAAATATATATTCTAATTGTAGAGTTAGTCAATATTTCTTGCCTCCACTATATATACAGTGTATATATATATATACTTGGACAACAATTCATGATGTTCTACCACGAACCTTCATTACTTAGTCAGTCAGATCGCTGGCCTGTCGAGCCAGGGACCAGAGTTTGAATCCCAACGGAGGCAAGAAAATTTGCTTTCTCTACAATAAAAATATTTACATATATAAGCTTATTTAATTCATTTAGAAATACAATTTCATTTATTTAACATGTATCAGTTTTGTTGGTGTGGTTGCACATTCTCATCAGAATAGTAGTAGACTCATACCCTGACAACCTGACCTTTAACCTCCACCCCTTTGGAGTCAGGGTTTTTAGACGATGTAAACTGCAGCCTTGAGTATGTTCCCCCCGTTTGACCTTTAGCCAATCGACCTGGGTTCACACAACAACATCCCTCAATATCCTGAAATAAAAACCACTTGTATTAAGTGAGATTCATAGGACTCTATTTTATTGGAGCTTGTTGACCCAATACTTCAGTTATTCAAGCCCATTCATTTATTGTAACAGTGTCCGATCATAAACTGACATGTGACCATAGACCAGATCTTAAACTACTATGTGATCACAGATCAAATCACAAAATGCTTTGTGATGGCAGAACAGGCAATAAACTGCCTTCTGGTGGCAGAACAGACCATAAACTGCCTTCTGGTGACAGAACAGACCATAAACTGCCTTCTGGTGGCAGAACAGACCATAAACTATCATGTGACCACAGGCCAGACCATAAACTATCATGTGACAACAGACCAGACCATAAATTGTCATGTGACCACAGACCAGACCATAAACTGTCCTGTGATCACAGACCAGATCATAAACTGTCATGTGATCACAGATCAGATCATAAACTGCCATGTGACCACAGACCAGATCATAAACTGCCATGTGATCACAGACAGCCATGTGATCACAAATCAGATCATAAACGGTCATGTTATCACAGACCAGACCATAAACTATCATGTAATCTCAGACCAGATCATAAACCGTCATGTGATCTCAGATCAGATCATAAACTGTCATGTGACACCAGCTCATAAACTGCCATGTGATCACAAATCAGATCATAAACTATCATGTGATCTCAGACCAGATCATAAACTATCATGTGATCTCAGATCAGATCATAAACTACCACGTGATCTCAGTTCATATCATAAACTACTATTTGATTTCAGATCATATCATAAACTATCACATAATCTCAGATCAGATCATTAACTATCATGTGATCTCAGATCAGATCATAGACTACCATTTGATCTCAGATCATATCATAAACTACCATTTTGAATTCAGATCAGATCATAAACTATCATGTGATCTCAGATCAGATCATAAACTACCATGTGATCTCAGATCAGATCATAAACTACCATTTGATCTCAGATCAGATCATTAACTATCATGTGATCTCAGATCAGATCATAAACTATCAAGTGATCTCAGATCAGATCATAAACTACCATTTGATCTCAGATCATATCATAAACTACCATTTGAATTCAGACCAGATCATAAACTATCATGTGATCTCAGATCAGATCATAAACTATCATGGGATCTCAGATCAGATCATAAACTACCATTTGATCTCAGATCACATCATAAACTACCATTTGAATTCAGACCAGATCATAAACTATCATGTGATCTCAGATCAGATCATAAACTATCACGTGATCTCAGATCAGATCATAAACTACCATTTGATCTCAGATCATATCATAAACTACCATTTGAATTCAGACCAAATCATAAACTATCATGTGATCTCAGATCATATCATAAACTACCATTTGAATTCAGTTCAGATCATAAACTACCATGTGAAGTTTATCAGATCATAAACAGACCAGATCATGTGATCTCAGATCAGATCATAAACTATCATGTGATCTCAGATCAGAAATTAGACTACTATGTGGCACTCAATTTAGCCAATAAAGTACCATCCAGTAATGGATATGAGAGGCACAAATAGTTAGTAAGCAAAATCTGTTTATAAAATTATAATATTAACACTGTTCTTACCTTAATGAAGTATCTGAGGTCTGAAGGAACAAGGAGTACGTGTGGTTTGACAGGAAGTCTGGCGTAAATCTCTAACTGCTCATAGTCGATGTTCACTTCCTCTGAGGGGGGATTCAATGGATAGTAACTAAAACAGCACAATGGTGATCTAACATAATTTGTAGCACTAAATATACATGTATGAACAGACATTTAAAGTGTCTAAAAAAAAAAATAGTTCAAAGATAAGCACTAATGCATTGTCCTTTTCTGTATGTGTTGATTGCAACGTTGGATTTCAGTCACTTAAATGGTTAAAATTTTCATTAAATTGGCTATAATCACAAAAAAATAATTATGTAGAAGATATACAAATGTTTAGCAGTGTCTAGTTGTCAGTTAATCAGAATACCCTCAATCATCTTGAATGTTTTTGTGAAAATCTAATGAAGTAAAAAAAACAACATTTTATTTAACTTTTATAACAGGACCAATTTTATGGTGATCTTTTGACAGCTTGTGACGCTATTTTATATATCAAGAACACTCCTTCTTATCAACAGCTTATAGGAATTTGTTTGATATCAATATTAATTGCAAATCACTTTTAGAAGGAATAATTATATTATATAAATTGTGAAAGTATTTGACAATTTGCACTTGTTGCTAGTGTCTGACAACTTGCAACAAAAGCAGATCCAAGACAAAGTGCATTTTACCTAAGTCACATATGGTAAATAGTTCAATCTATTAGGTTCATCATCATTCAACAATTGGATATCAAAAGCAAAGTATAAAGTTCATTGCCCACTTCCGACTGCATTTAAACACATATGTGGACATTCATGCCGGAGTTATGTCCCCTTATTAAAAAAAATAAAAAGAAACATGTAGCAGTAAAAAAAATCTATTAAGAACATTAAATAAATACTTTAATATTACTGGTTGTGACTACCATCCATGTGTTCATTGGATTTGTTTGCTTTGTGTATTGGCTGCTCAGGGTAACCAGGTATAACCAAATCAGTGGAGTTATTTCATCTTTGTGTACCAAAAAGTTAGTATATCACTGGAGCCTTTATTCAGTGATTCTTGGATTCCATGAGCTTATGTCTGCCATGCTATTCTTACCTTTGTTGAGTAAGTAGATGTTTTGTTAACCTGCCTAGTCTATCAGAGGAACCAGGTGGCCTGGAAAAGGGGAGAAAAATATTTGTAATATATTACACTTAGTTTCATTGATGCTAGGCAAGATTGTGTGTTTGATTGGTGTTTAGACTCGTACTCAAGGGTATTTCACTTATATGACAACGGATTGTCCACTTCACACAGCCTTATTAAAAACCTCGTAAAAATCACCCCCGTAATTGCCGGAGCCACAACATGTGACTCGCTCGTATAAGTGATGGTCAAAAGGCAATTTTAAAAAATGATGGCAAGCAAAAAAGAGGTGATTCTCTTCAATTTTTAGAATGGAATTCAAATATTTCTAATCTAAACTTGATTCCTGCAATCCTTTTATATAAAAGGGTCCTCTGGCTAAGTCAGTTTGTTTGTCTTTACTTAGTGCTGGTGGAAATTAACTTTCCAACATTATGAAAAAGCTTCACATCTTGGTTGTGCTAGTGTCAATTATTGTTGGAATACCCTTAAGCACAGCATGAAACATCAATCAATCAATCAATTTATATAAAAGGCAAATTAAATACAAAGTAAAATAAATCTCCCTATTGAGAAATTTAGCACATAAAATAAAGAAACAAATTAAACAGCTTTTTTTTTCTTTCATTAATTTATTATTATGTAATTTCATTGATGACCCCTTTTAATAGTTATTTCAACATAACCGTTCCAAAATATTTATAAGCACAATATTTTCCGTTAGAAAAGAATAAAAAAAAGTCAATTAAAGGTAGCTATATCCGAAATAATTGGACATTGAATATTTCAGACAAATAAACAAAGTTATGGGATAGTGTGACAATAGTCCTTACCCAGAAATTTCTTCTGCTCCTAGGTGGAATAATATATCTGTAGACGTGATGCCGACCACTACATTCCCTATCTGCAATGTGCTCGGGTCACTCATAAAATGCATGTGTGGGTACTGTGGACAAAGAGATATTCCTTAAGAGATAATGTAAAAACTTGGCACTTGAGTTACAAATATTCAAAAATGGTAAAAGAAAAAAAAGAACACAAGTGTAACTAAAGTTTGATTTAATCATCCTTTAACACACTTCCTGTCAAATGAATGCTCAATAAATATAAAAAAAAAATTTTTTTATCGTGTGTGAATTTTCCCTTACCTTAGAATTTGTTTTAAAAGGTGGTTGTGGATAAACATAATCATGATGAACATCCCTCTGTGCCGGAACAACAACAACCTGACAATTAATCCTGACAACAAACAAAAACAAACAGTAGGATTTAGATTTGTTTCATGGGGTTAACAGTATACTCCAGAATATTTTATTAATTTGATGATTGTTCCTTGCTGGATATTAGCGGGAAACCAACAAAGAAAACAACTTTGAGAGCTATGCATTATTTGTATGGATATGTTTGTTTCTTTGATTGGGGTTAAACGTCATACTCAAGGGTATTAGTTGTATTAACCACACAGGTGTTAGTCTGATAGGTCAAAGTTCATCAAGAGTTCATTAACTGGTTCCAACAGCCAGACGAAAATTATATGCTAAGTATGTTATAACAGGAAAGCAACTTCGCAAAGTTGAAAAACATGCGGGAAGTTAGCTTAATTGCTGCCTGTGAATCTATGACTGTAATCAGTAATATGAATTAAAATTGCACTTTGAAACTGAAAAGTATGTGTACATGCAGGTACATGGAAGACATGTGGTTATTTTCATGGTAAACAGACTAAAAGAGTTCCGATCTTGGCAAAGCTGCAACAAATTCACCTCATTTCCTGTTGATCACAAAGATTTAAAACACAACATAGTTTTGCTTTGAATTTACAGATTTTTACAAGATTGCGAGTCGAAGTTTTAAGATTTCAACACTTATTTTGGCTCAAACCTGTCATCGGATATAAACATTAGCTGATTTTATATACTTTCATTTTACCTAACCTCAACAACCACTCATGTGACAGGCCAGGTGTATTACCTTTCGGTCAGCACACTGATCTCTTCTATTTTTCTCTGGAAAACCTCATCAAATGTTGACTTCAATGTTCCATTCTATAACAGGATTAACATCATTTACGCATTTGTAGATTAGTATGTTTCAATTTTAACTGATATATTAATTGATTTAACAATACAATTAAGAAAATTTTACTCAAATGATGGCGGCATACTTAACAATAAATACCCCCACAACCACAAAATGTAAAAGATTACTGTAGGAAAATCAATCAATCGGTTCAATCAACAGATTGTTTGGGGTTTAACCCCGTACTTCAGGGTATTTCACTTATATGACGACGGACTGTCTACTTCACACTGTTCCCCTTTATGGAAGGAAACCTTGTAAAAACCACACCCGCTATTGCCTGAGGAGCCTCATTGTCACTCTCTCATATACTCTCGTATGACAGTCGTCATACTAACTAGAAGATTTTTAAATAAAATAAATTTGAATATTATTTAACAAGCATTTTTGTGCAGATTTAATTATGTTTAACAATTACCAATCATGCAATTAAGAGTCTACAACAAAAATAAATAATCAGAAGACAAATTTTAAATAAGCCAGCTCTTACTTCTATTTCTTCATTTTTGCCGTCAACAAAAGGTCCCATCTGAAATTAAGAACAAAATAAAATCACTTCTAGTACCATTCTTGTATTTTTGTAGATAAAAACTTCTTATTGTTAAATTAGATTTAAAGTTGGAATACATACAACTGCGTTCCTAGAGATTCCTCATCGTAGCTTCTCACTCAAAGGTAATAGCTCTAACCTCTGGTATATTTGCAAGACTTGGTGGGATTTAAAGAGACCAAATTGGTCTTTAAACAGTTATGTTTGATTGAAAGTTAATGATAATTTTTGGGTGTTTAATGTCGTACTAATGGGTATTTTACTTATATAAGGATAGATTGTCCACTTCACACTGATCCATGCCTTATTACTGTTGAAAATCGTGTGATTTACTCATATACCTGATGATGGACAGCCAGACTCAATCCTGTCATTGTAAGACGTAGTGAAAGTAGTGAAACTCACTTTTATAGATGTAAACAAAATTTGGTAGAAAATGTTTTCATTTATGCTTGACCAATACCATATAAAAGTCTATTAACATACCAGTATAAGAACATGTGGTTGATCTCTTTGAAGATATTTGTATAGATCTCCCAGTGGTTCATACATCATGTTATCAGAGGTGGTAAAGGGACCAGCAGCAACTGTCACATTTAATGGGCCTTCTGAAGAAAAAAAAAAAAAAAAAAATTTTTTTAAAGTTAAAGTGTCAACGTCAGAATATTATCCTTTAATAGTTATTCAACTTTCTATTTATATGTAGTTTTGATTCATAATGTCCCGTAAGTAATTTTTAGGCAAATTTGGAAACACAAAAAATACTTGTTCAAATTATTTTAACACACAACAGACTTATAACCCCTGAATTTAATTAGATCTGAAATTTTTCTCCATAATTTTAGATTTCCTGCAACCTCATTGTTATTGATCTTATTGGTGTTTAGACACTTTACTCAAAGTTATTTCACTCATATGACAGCAATGTAAAGAGTAACCATAAAATGTTAAATCCTTGCTTTGCTGTAATATTCCCCCAATGCTTAATAAAGATGAAGGTGAAGGAAACCACCACAAAAACACTGCAAACAAACATCACAAGACAAATACAGGACACTCACAGGACAATACAAAAACATCACAAACATATCGGCTTCCTGTTCCTTAATAGCTCAGAAAATACTGACGCAACAAGAAGCTCCCTCCAACCACCTGCTCTGACAATGTGTTTGATTGATTGGGGTTTAACATCATACTCAAGGGTATTTCACTTATACGATGACGTGCCAGGCCAATGGGTGAAGGGAACCACCCTTGACACAAATGGCAACAAACAAAGACAGGACCAGACAAATACAGGACGACAACAGCAGGACGCAATACAGACACCACAAACAGATCCGCTTCCTGTTCCCTTTTAGCTCTGAGAGCACCAGGGCAACATGAAGCTCCCTCCAACCGCCCGCCTGACATTGTGAGGTAGATGTTACTTTGGCAATCAGGGTTGGGGTTTAACACTGTTATTTCACTGACATTACATGTCAGCCCAATAGGTGGACAAAGAAAGTACAACCATAGGATACGATAAAAGGGAACATGAACGACTCGGCTTAATGTCAGCCCAAAGATCTGTTAACACTAGGTCAACAAGAAGTTCATGGTCAGCCCTCGCTTGGATCATGTGCATACAGGTTGATGTAGAAGGTTATAGTAACTTACCTGCCTCCGTTTTAATGGTCTTTGGTGGATCAGGTGGCATAACTCCCTAAAAAAAAAGCAATACGAAAATGAGTTATTCAGGAATATGCTGTAATCTTCTCACCATAACCTTTGAATTAGTCGTCTAAAATTTTGTGAGATAACGTAAAATTTGCATTTTTCCTTGGTTTGCTGATATTTTAAATAAATATGCCATTGTGAAAATAAAGCAAAAGTACAATCTTCATTGATAATCAAAAGAAAAAATTTGTCAAAATTAGTGCCAAAATGCAAATTAGGTCTAAGGCTGCAAACAATTTGGGAAACCTGTAAATCAGTCCTCCTAAATTAAGTTTGCATAAGCATGGGGAGACCCAGTTATGTCCGTTCTCCCAAACAGCACAGACATGGTTATTCAATTTATCAGAATTGAATAATTTTTATTTCAAGTATTGTCAAAGCATATTTTTCATCACCAATTACTGAATTTTTTTTACAAGAGACAAGATGTTACTGATTTAACTCACTTAAGACATTCACAATAAACGAATAACGGAAGTGAACAAATATGAAAACTTGTCTGAAATACCTGATGAAGTTTTTTTGCAACAAACTTTTGCCCGGTTATATTTATTCCATCAACAGCAATAACCTATACAAAATACAAAATGATTTATTAACTGATTGTGACAGATTTTCTCTAGAAACTCAACAGTTACAACCACTCAACACCCATAGCCACTCAATGGTTACAACCAGCCAACACCCAAAGTCACCCTATGGTAACAACCACTCAACACTCAACAGTTACAACCACTTAACAACCACAGTTACAACCACTCACCTTCATCTCAACAACCAGTTACAACCACTCAACCCCCACAGTTACAACCACTCACCTTCATCTCAACAACTACAGACATTCAACATCCACAAGAATTTAACAGTCATTCAATAATAAAACTACTAAACACCCACAGCCAGTCACTTTATTGTTGTTTTTCTATGTTACAATAGAGATAAACTTAGGTTTTACCTGTCCAGGAAACAGTGAGAATTCTTTGAGCTGTGAGAGATCTGTTGGGATACATTTCCCTGCTGATGTCTCTCTCGAACCTTCTATCAACACCGACTTAGCATTCAATTTCCCATTAGAGTCACAGCAAACTCGACCAGCAACAGTTACCTCCTCCTGGTTAGGTAACAGAATTATAAAAAAATTTGAATCATCCAAAAATCATTTTTTGCCATAGTTAATCACGAAACCATGGCCATTTTTTATTGCAAATATTGAAAAACATAATGGATGATTTAGCATGGGATGCTTTCAATCGTACTAAGAATTTGTTAATTTTTTCACAAAAAAACTTCGAAACTTCAATTCCAAATCAAATTTTTTTTAATATTCATGAATTAATAGTGTCTTGTTTTAATAAAATGAGACATTTTACAAATAGTTTTTAAAAAGTGGTTCCTATACCAAGTGCTGACTGACCTGAACAGGAAGTGAAACATGTGAAAACTCTTCTATCTGGTGATGTGACTGAAGATATTGGGATAATTCTTCTATGCCATCATTCAGGACTGAAAATACAATAAACATTTTATGTCAAAACTCTTCTATCTA
>JARFOD010013520.1:0-11287 GCA_031763545.1 Mopalia muscosa
AATTTCCCAAAACCAAAAATGGAAATGTTTTCATTTTGACCCCCCCCCCCCCCATTTGCTATGGATTGACTCCATGTATTATGAACAGAAATTGCACCACTCAGCAAGACATACATGTGGCTATTAAGAAAGGGGTAAAAACAAGATTAACTATACCTTTTTTTGCATGACTGAATAAGTAACGTTTATTTCCCTACCTGTCAATTTGAGTTTAAAGAGTTTTTGTTTAGCTTGCACGGTGTCTCCATCTGCTACATACAGCTCCTCAATAATGCCCGAGGCAGGGGAAGGTACTGGAAGGGCAGTCTAAAGGGAATAACACGGTCTGTTAACTCTTACATGTTCAATCAAAAACAAAATCATTCAGTTTTATTTATTTAAAAATGACAAAACTAAATATTTAACAGAAACATAAACAAGCCAACTTTTCATTCGTTTACTCTCTTTTCTGATTATTTTGGATATGTTTACATTGGTTTTTCCGCTTCATTGGACAGAGCAGAAGGTCACACTTTAAAAGTAAGGAAGATTGCTTTGAGTGTAGCATCAATAATTAAATAAGTGTATATCTTAATGTTGTGCAAATCATCATAAATCCCACTACCCTGATGCCCTCAAATCCGGAAAGTGAAAGTGAGGGATAAAAGATAATGTCCATTTTAGCGTTATTGTGAAACCACTGGGTGCAGACATGAAAGATGATCTTAGAAATTGATGCTTTCTCCTCCGTACTTTTGTCTGAATAACTGTACACCTTTATAGAAAGTGTTTGTTGTACACTGGTTGATAAATATTAAGTAGTTGTTTATCACATATTCCATTTCTGTTCAGTTGTTGTTTTACTTCTTTTCTGGTTAATACAAGTTTATATTTAGCACTTGTACTAAATGTCTGTCCAGTGGTTGTTATTCTGATGTATCTCTGGTCTATTGAGTGATGGGTTGGTTGCTATACTAAGGTTACAAAAAAATGGAATGGTTGCAAAACTCAAATATGATACCAGCCATCTGATTTGAGGTGAGTGATCAGTGTTAAAGTATAGGAAAGCACACCTCAATTCAGAATTCCTATTTTCAAGGTTTCTTGTAAAACTGTGTCCATATATTCAGGTTTCTGGTACAGCTGGGTCCATATTCTCAGGTTTATAGGCGAACACTGTGGCCATATACTCAGGTTTGTAGTATAATTGTGGCCTTATATCCAGGCCTATAGTATGTCTGTGTCCTTATACTCAGGTTTTAAGCGCATTTGTCGTTAAACTCAGTTTTAAAAAGTATTAAACTCAGATTTATACAATAATTATGGACTTATATTCAGATTAATAGTATAACTATGTCTTTATACTCGAGTTTATGGTAGAATTAAGTAAAGTTGTATATACTACTTTTTGTATTCTTCATTCATGTTTTTAGTACAGCAGTGTTATGTATAATAGTATACTAGTTGTGTCTCTACATGGGTATTATACTTAAGTTTCTCTGAAATCCAGAGGTGTCAAACATCAACAAAAAAAAAAAAAAAAAAAAATCCTATTACAAAACATAATTTAAAAAAAATAATCTCATGGAATAAAAAAAATTGGTACAATATATTAACTTTTTAGGATGAATTTTGAAAGACAAAGTTATACAAAGTTACAAACACATAAGTTGCTATAAATTAAATAGCTTAGTACTAATAGCATTAATTCTGAATTAATTGGTTGGCCAAAGAACTGAGTTATCATTCTTAAATTTGTAGCGAAAAAAAAAAAAAAAATCAATTGTACTTAACTGGTTAAGTAGAGAAACAGTTTTATTACAGAACTGTTGGTGACATTTTTACAACAGGTGGAAAACAGCACAGAAATCAATAAGCCCCAGCTTTTACTTACATGTCACAGTTATCACCTATTTTCTTCAGAATTGCACATCAATTTCTCTGCAGTAAACCCTTATAAACACGGTGAATTAGAATTCACTCTGTCCCTAAATCAAGTTTATTATCTAAATGTATGTACCATGTTTTAAAACAAAAAAATCGCCACGTCCTTCCCTCCCCCTCCTACAGCACTGATAAAAACTTAAACAGTGAACAACATTAATATTCTGCTTTTAAAAAGCAATGAGCAATTTATCAAATATTTGCAAAATTAAAGAAATGTATTTTTTATTATAAAGTCAAACATTGTTCTATCAGTGGTGTATAATGCTGTGTTGAGGGTATTTCACTTATATAAGGGCAGATTACTTCAAAACAATGAACAGCAACAAGACCATAATAATAAGTGTTACATAAGCTTACAAATGTTTGGTGAGAAAATAACTGTTCCTCCACAGCTGGCAGCATAAATATACCTTAATTGTTATTCTGTGATTAGTCTGATGGCAACATGCTTGGGTAATGAGACATTTGAATATGTGGTCACAGAAGTTTGTCTTCAACATTTGTTGGTGAAGTGTCTATAAGGTAACATTGGAGTTATATTTAATTTACAATCTCTTACGGTTTTCTTGAGATTTAAGGATAAATTATTACAGATCAGCAGAGACTTAAAGTTGTCACTAGTCCAACTACAGGACATCTGTTACTCAACTGCTCTATCCGCTACCTGTAACTACTCACTTTAAACTGCAGTCAGGCATTCTAAACAAATATGCACATTACACTAAGCATTCTATGTTAATCTGTATGAGTAGTTCCGTCTAATGTCATTACCATGATGGCCAGCAGTGAAAGCATCAAGTCCTCGTCACAACTTCAGTTAGCTGAAGGTGACTTTCATAAAGTAAGCTCCTGGTGTGTGACATCAAACTTGTTTTGTTTTATGGAAAGAGATTGATTAATTGGTTTATCGATTAATCAACTTAAGGATATTTCACTTATATAACAGCAGTGTTTTCCACCAGTAAATGAAAACCATTCAGTAATGTTGAACATGTAAATTCTCTGTTAGTAACATAATGATGCTTCCACACAAACAGTCGAAATATATGTTAGTTTAAAACAATCTGACCCGTTAAATAATATTAATGAGGATCAAGAAAACTGTTAAAAGTTTTCCAAATATGTTGTCAATCAAAGAGTAGTGTTAATCATATATAACTCACATGTAATTACCAACCAGAATTCAACAGATTTTCAGTTTACTGCCAAAAATCATTTATCTTTTTACCAGCTCTGATAGATTTACAGGTGTATTGTCCATTCCTACTTTTCAATTTATTTAGTTATGTGTACATGTACCTCTTAATATCAAGGAGTTAAACTCAAAATAATATCCCAGGAGAACATTGTTCAGTGTTTTCAAGATCTGTTTCGTCTCAATTTTTTAAAATAAGATTAGACAAGACTTTAACTGTCACCTTAAATCAAATATAAAACCAATAGCAATTTTATGCTTATGTTATATATATATTTATAGATATTGCCAGAAATGTATTTATATATTGTCTTATAAAAAATAATGGATTTTAGCTTTAAGTTTACATCCCTGTTCTGCTGTTTGTTTTCCTTTCAAAATGTTTAAAAAAACAAAATTGGGTTTGGAATTAACATTTAGAATTTAAAAGTGGCTTTCATGTCCCAGCCATTGTGTTTGATAATCATTTATTTAAAAAAAACTGTTTTCATGAAATAATGAAATTTTCAATGATTTATTTTCTTCATTTTTTTAAGGCAAATACTCCTTTTTTATTTCTTACCTTATCTGTTTCAATTTCTGCAACGACTTCATCTTCAGCAACGAAATCACCAACAGCTGTGCAAAGAAAGTGAAAAAATTATATTTTGAAAAATGGTTTTCATGACAACGAGCTCAAGCTGAATTTAAAAGATCTCAGAAATTATAACTGTCTATATAATATGATGGGGATGTGCCTTTTATAAGATATAAAATCTGTGAAAATATTTATCTGGCCAAAAAAGTAACTGTTTACGTTTTATGTAGAAAAGTAAAACCTTTTCAATTGGACACAATAACAAATTCTATACTTTAGATGTCAGATATAAAATCTATTAAGGGCAACAAAAAATGTATTTGATAAGGACCATACCCTTGGGGCACACTGAGCATATTGACACTTACATTTAAGGTAAACCGTGCAGAGAATAAGATCAGATTTTTGTTCATAACTCAATAACAAAGACAAGCTTTTTCAATAGTTATTACCAAATAGAATGGGGTAAAGAATTAATGATATTGAGCTGAATATTGTGAAGATATCTGAAACTCAATATCTGGCACACCAAGATCGTTTTGTTATTGAATATAAGGCACAATGAACTGTGGCTTAAAAACCTGGTCAAACAGCAGTTTATTCATTACCCGCAAATAACAGCGCTCACTTTCCGACCAAGAAGTGGGAATTAGCGTAAACAATCTATTAATTTTGAGTTTTAATTTGAGAATATATCCTGTGCAATATTTCCTAAAAAGCAATGTACAATTCATTGCATACTATAAACATACTACATATTGTGTCATCTTTATCAAATCTATCTCAGTCATGCTGATAATAATGCTGGTCAAAACTGTAACTGGATTTTTATGTTAGTATTATTAGAGGATAGACTTTCAGTAAACGAGCATTCAATATTGCATTTTCTGGGCAAAACACAACAGGTGTGTGCCTCACTGTAAGGATAGAAGCAATGACAAAGATCAATTTGTGGAAGAAAATGTTCATATTTCATTTGCACAAGAGATCTGCCTTCACTACACTTAAATAAAGCTATTCAAGGCTGTATCCCATCAATATGGTCTCCAATACATCTACAGCACTTGAGACAAAATGACTACACTTCAATAAAAAAAACAAGACAAATAAGGAAAGAGAAAAACAAACGTTGTGGACAACTCAACAGCTGTGTTGATAATGAGGATAAAATCAGAAACTGATAAAACTGACAAAAGATCAGGAGACAAAATTTCTAAATTCTCTGAATCGAACACAAAAGGCAGATCTGCGGCATTATTCACATAAAGACAATTTCAGAGCGACATCTGAAGTAATTTGTGTGTAATTAAACTTGATGAACAAGACAAATGATTGAAAAAGGAAAACACCAATATAATGTAGTTGCGTACATATATTGATAAAGATACCATACTGCCATCATCTGGCAAGAAAAACCAAGGAAGATTAAGCAACAATTACTGTATACAAGGTACTGGGATTTTTGATCCCTAGAACAGCTACATTAATCCTATTGGACAGTTTCAGTCATAGGACAGAAAGCATAAAACTGTATTCAAAATTGTTGGATACAAGTTAAAGTTTCTACTCAAGTGATAAATAGATCTAAATCAAAAAATCTGTTCAAATAAATTTATAAGAAGGTACGTAACATGTCACTTGCTTCGGAATACATGTATGAGTATTCTACAACTTCACTGTTTGAATTTATATTGGTGGACCAAAACAAATGAGTGATATTAGGAACCAATTCTCCTTTTTCTCAGCAAAATAGTTGATAGATACAGCTAGCTGTACATGTAGATGTTTTATGTCGTGCTTCAATAAGGGTATTTCATTTATATACAGCGGTGTATTCCAACAATAATTGACACTACATGTAGTATAACCGAGATGTGAAGTGTCTTCATAATGCTGTCAATTTAATCTTCCTTCAGTGACAGCATTGCTAATAAACAAACTGCCCGTTAATAGCCAGAAGGCTCAGAGCAAAATGAGGGACTTGAACACAAGTGCTCCACTGAAACAGTCACTCCAAATTAATGTGAGGTAAGGGCCTTTGTATGTGTCATTACTTGGAGAAGAGAAGTCTAGGGTATTTCACTTATACCCTGAGTGTCATGCTGAGTGTCAAGAGAGAGGTTCAAACCCATGAGTGTAATAATGAAGGGGTTTGGCATCCAAGTGCATCAGGGCAAAACTTTGGTTTGTTTTAAATAAAAAAATAAATTTAGTCTTTATTTCAATTTATATTAATATTTCAATAAGAAAATTTAATTAATATCGTAACAAAAGACCAATCCCCTGACATTAATTATATAATATATGCTTAAATTTATAAATTTAATTGAAAGAAAAAGTAATCTTATTTATTTTCATGGTACGCAACTAAATAGATGAAGAAGACAACTCAGGCAAAAAGATAATGGCAAGATATCACAGGGCAGCGGACACATAACATGGTGTGATCCTACTGATGTGCAAAATTTGTGAAAATTGCCACAATAAAACAGCATTGTGTTACCCTTTGCTAAGAGAGAACAGGAAAGTCTTGCTAACAGCATGCTACAAATTTCTCCAACCAGTGGCTATTTTAAATAGCAGAAGAGGGTGCACAATTTAAAGGAAATTGATGACCTTTAATCACCTAAATTTCGTTCATAAAATTATTTTTTTGGAAGCTATTTAAAAGACTTGGAAAATATTGTGTAAGAGAGGCAGAAGATGAATTATTCAGTTAGATTGATTGATTGATTGATTCATGTTTTACATGACCACAGTGTATCCCAACAATAATTTGCACTGGCACAACCAAGATGTGAAGGGTTTCCATAATGTTGGAGGTTAAATTTCCTCCAGTGCAAAGTAAAGACAGCATTGCTACTTTTGAAACAAACTGCCCTTAGCTAGAGGGCAATATTTTCAGTTAGAAAGCATCCACATTTCTCAGAAAAAATCAATATGTTTGATTACAGGCTGTTATATTGTCACAACAAACCAAGAAGTAGGGATGAGAGTTTGTTTTAAAGTTATTTTAAAAAATGAATAAATTCCTAGTTACTGACCTTTTTCCCACCTGACATCCCCTTCTGACACAGATTCTGGAAAACCGGGTGTCATCACGTCCTTAAACTCATCATCTAGAGAAAAATAAATTAATTATTTGTTAAATAATTTTAAGACTAATCATTTAAACATTTCCTAATGAAAATGTATTTTTAGGTAGACTAAGATAACAAAAGCCCAATAGGTAAGACAATTTATATGAAACAAAAACACATCCTGTTTTTGTAAGTAAAGAGTAATCAGTTTCTAATGACACACCAGGACAAGTGTACCTTACTTTGTTTTTATAACTGTTTTTACTTATATGTTATTTGTATGTTATTACCCCTTGCTACCACTTTCCTTAACATTATAACACTGTTTGGTAAGATCTACTAATAGACATTCAAGGGACAGGATATTTTTTAAAAAGCCGATTTGAAAAAAATGAAACATTGGAAAAATAGCATACAAAAACTGATATACATCTATAAATTAAGAAAATTATACATACATGTAAAAAAAATTCTCGACAAGACACTTCAATGAACATAAAACAATGAACAATGTTGTTTGTGTAACTTAAGGTCATTTCCCTCATTGACTGTGTTCCAGACCACCTTCGACATCATTGGAAAATAATAACGACAAGACATTTCAATCACAAGACAGACACAACAGATTGGCTTGACATAAAAAATAAATAACCAACAAATTCAAAACTCTCTTTTATGGTGATTAAAGTTTATGTAAGGCCAATTTATGAGTATGCCTTATGCTGACACTAATAATCACTTATAGAAATTTCAAAAAGTTGTTGTTGATAAAAAGCCAAGAGCTGAGAGCATGGAGGTTTGAAATTGAACTATGTACACTAAAAGCATTAAATTCAGAAGACTAAAAATTGGTGGCAGACCATGTAATTGATTAACCATCAAAATAAGAAAATCAATAATTCAGCCGAGCTTGTTTTATATAATGGTTTTACTCCATTTGACATTAACATTCTAGAACTTACTTAAGGTCACAAACAGACTTAACACATTTTTAAAACCAGAGAATAACTCCTGAAACAGAAGGTTTTACACATCTATAAAATGGGAGCTGCTAACTTTCTCATTGCCTGATGTATAGATTTTTTCAAAACATTTACACAGGTTTTATTGATTAATAGAGACATGATGATTGTACCAGCAAAAAGCAACCACTAAAGACACTCAAAATAATTCATGTCAAAACTTACACAATATACAAAAATAATAAAGCTTTAAACTCAGTTTGTGCTCGATGTAAATAAGCCAGTGATGTAACACTTGTTACTTAATTTATATCTGTATAAGGCAACTTTAAAAACATTTTTCAAATAGTGAAGATTTGCAAGATATTTGGGCGCAATCTAGCCAAATAAAATCTTTTACAAAGATTACCACCAAAAAACAATTAGTAGATCTGCAACACTTTAATGGGATCAAAGGTACACTAAAAATGAAATTCATGCCAGTGACAGATTAGTTTAAAATAAAGGCCATGTAGAGCCCACCATCTACACATATTTCATCGTGGGCAAACATATTGAACATGTCATAAACGATCTCATATACAAGAAAGTAGTCACTTTAATTTCTAAAACCAGCTGGGTTGAACAAATAAACTAAAGAAGAAAGAAAAATAGAAAAGCACTTTCAACCAGCAGCTTTCAAAAGGTGGTCAAATACAATGCCACTTTATTGAATTTCTCCTTTTTGTCAGAAATCACATCCCATTAAATGTTGGGGGCGAAATAAATGTTTAAAATGTGCATAAAATGATTAATTCTGCCTTTTTTGGTGTTGTTGTCGTTCTCTTAATTTTTAATTTATTGAAACAAGGTTATCACAGTTTGTAAAAGTCTATTATAACCTTAATATTAAGGCATAAAATAAAGAAATAAAAAACAAATTATTTAGTATTAAAATCAGTTAAAAAAGAATTGTGACTAAAATTTATGTGATTGGGGGTTTACATCATATTTTATATCATGTTGCTAATAATATGACAGTGTGCTAGCTGTCCTCCCATCCCCCAAATCAAGCAATACTTACAAGAAACAGCACTGGCATGAAACCATCTGGAATTAGGGGGTGTGGATGAAGTAAGACTTGATTTACAGATTCCATGTCTTCTGTAAAACATTAAATATAGATGAGAAATCATTAGTAGTGACATGCAGGTCAAAAGTTTTGTTTGTTTGTTTGATCGGGGCCAGCATCATGTGTCTCACTCATATACTTGGGGTGGACAAAGGGAGCGTGGACGACAGTACATTGAAGTTGGATTAGTAGGCCGATACTCCATCCACTTAGCCACTGCAGCCCAGGTCAATGAACAGTAAATTACTAGTATACTTTACAGAGCAGCTGAGCTGTAGATTCAATGCTTGAGTTTGGTTGGTGTTTTAAGCCAAGCTAAAGCAAAGGGGTATTTTACTTATATGCATCAGTGTATTCCAACAATAACTGACACTAGCACATCCATAGATGTGAGAATGAAAAACGTTTTGATAAAATTGGAAAGTTACTCTTTCTTTAGTCCAGTCAGTATAGATACACCATGCACAAGAGGATCCATAATTCTAGAAAAATCAATAATATCTTTGATGTTCAAGTTTGATTGGGGTTTAACACCATACTTAAGGTTATTGCACTTACATGAAGGCGTACCAGGCCATTGGGTTAAAGAAATCCTCCCCGATGCCATTGGATGGAAAGAAAGACAAGGCAGTACAAGACAATCACACTGCCACAGTATGTAACACATACAAATCACAAATCAATAGGCTTCATGTTTAAACCTTAGCTCTGAAAGCACCAGGGCAACAGGAAACTCCCGCCTTACCTTCATCAATTTCTTAGAAAGATGAACATTTAAAATTTGTTCAGGGTAAGTTTGTTTGAATGGGGTAAAGGTAACTATTATTTCACTCATATTTGCTATGCCAGTCAAAAGGGTGAAGGAAACCCTCCTCCTAGTCAACTAAACATAGCACTGTACAAGACAACCACAGGGTACCTGTATGCATGGACACATAATTTACAGAGCATAACTTGCACAAGAAATCAGCAGTTTAAATATGAACCATATAAGTTTACCTGGATGGTTGAGCATAATTTATGTAGCTAGATAGGAAGTAAAATGCAAGTGACATACTTTTTCTACTGTGCTGTCATTGTCTCAATAAGATTAGAATGCCATTAAACACCAAAGTAAACTTTGGGAGAGGTCGGGGAATTAGTGAATATTCAGATCATATAAATTGTTTGTTTGTTTTAATATGGATTCTGCATCATGCTTATGGTTATTTCACTCATCTGATGGAATGTCAGACCAACAGGTGAAGAAACCACCTTAGATGACGCTGGTAACAAACAATGACAGTACTGGCTAATCAAGAGCCATAATAACTTTGAAAACAGATCCGCTTTAGCCATGAGAGCACCGGGAAGCTCCTTCCAACAACTGCTACAGATATTTGATTTTGTTTGTTTGATTGGTGTTTAACCATGTATTGTACTCAAGGGTATTTCACTTATATGACAACGGATTGTCCACTTCACACTGCTCACAGACTTATTACGGTGGAAACCCGAGAGGAAACCTTGTAAAAACCACCCCTGCAATTGCCAGAGCCACATCTGGGGACTCGCTCATATACCTGATGGTCAAAAGGTGGACTCGAACCCGTGAATGGTAAATCGAAGCATGTTCAGTTCAGGAAGCGCACTCGTTACCGCTGAGTCACGGCCGCGGGCCTCTAACATGTATGAGTGATATGTATGAGTGATATGTATAAGTGAATTATCTCAATAAACAGCCGATATGGTCAATGAGCATGAAATAAAGACTGATAGATTGGTGTTTATGACATGTTTAAGGGTATTTCACTTACATGACGGTGATGTATTCCAACAATAATTGACAATAGCACAACCAAGATGTGAAGCATTTCAAAAATGTCGGAAAGTTAATTTTCCTCCAGTGCTAAGTAAAGACAGTATTGCTAGCCTACTTTTCAAACAAACTGCCCTTACTTAACCAGAGGGCCTGACATATGGAATGTAAATGATGTTAATATAGTTACCAATATGGTGAGGTACATGGACCGGTTTAAATTCCATTTGGAATCCGCCAGCACCTTGCATAATGGTCATCAGGGACTTATCCGATGGATTTCCTACCACAGACCGCTGTTTAATACAATACTGCTCCTGATCCACACACTGGGAAAGAAAAAATATATAAAAATTATTACATCCAAATTGGTTTCAGAAAAAAAGAAAAACATAAATTCTAAGATGGAAAAAAAAAATGTGGTTTATTGATTGATGGAAATTGTCTCTTTAATCACCTCAAATTCGCTTATAAATTAATATTTTGAAAGCTATTTAAAAGGCTTACAAATGGTGTCTACGAGGCAAAAGATAATATGCTTGTCACAACAAGCAAAGATTGTTTTGTTTGTTTGTTTGATTGGTGTTTAACGTCGTACTCAAGGGTATTTCACTTATATGACAACGGACACAAATATA
>JARFOD010013531.1:0-11286 GCA_031763545.1 Mopalia muscosa
AATTAACGGCTTGCATTTTTTTTCACTGAACCTGATGTCCGAGATTTTCCGTAGCCATGCGATTTAGCCAGACCATTTGTTTAGACATTAATTTGCTCACAGAAATATTGTTAGTCAGACATTTCTTTCTTGAGATGCGGTACAATGTTGCGATCTGTCACCTCTTGGCATATCATAAATCAACGAATTCCGTTAAAGCTCAACATGAACAGTTGAAGTCGTGTCCTGTGGTTTGTTGGTTCGACACAAACATTGTAATGTGATTATTTTTTTTTTATCTCGACCACCTGCCAATATTTTTTAACTTATAGATGATTCTTCTCAGTTAAGCGTGTTACATTAAACTGCATAAGAGTAGAGATAGTTATGATCTAGAAAATAACAGGAGAATCTCACTGCTAAGTTATATGGTGTTTTCTGTAAATAATTATCCATAGTTAGCCAAGCTGGATAGAGTCCCAGATATAATATTTGAGGTACTGCCTCATTTTATGCCTCGGTATTTCACATAAGATAATAACTTGTATATTTACAGATCTGTAAGGGCAAGTGTACTAGATGGACGAGCATGGCTTTTTTTCATTGTTATGTATTTATATTGTTGTGGGGTCAACTGTGGATTGATATGCCAGTTTAATTAGTACATAGCCTTTGTGTATATAGTAATCAATAGTAGTTGAGCACTAGAAAACCACATGAAGGCATTAGACATATACAACTAGTTGGATGCACTTTCAAGGTCTTCACAGGATTTCCACAGGATTTATTTTAGGATAACACTTGCTTAAATAAATTTAGTTAAGAAATTTTTCGGCTTGAAACCTGTCCGGGAATCGAACCCACGACCCTCAGAGTCTTGCAGAAGGCCGGGTAGCTGATTGGTCTAGGTAGTTGTCATTAACTGCTGGCGAAACGGTGCGTGACTGAGGATCTGGAGTTTGTTTCCCACACGGGTTGTAACCCGCAAAACTTTCTGAAGTGGAATCTGTTTAACTGAGAAAGTCTTTTCCCAAAATACGGGAAGTTACTGTTAATATTCACTTTCTTAAAGACAGAATAATAATTTGTTACGGTCTTGTTGGACCCTGGGTTTCTTTTGAGTGAAACACTTTTTCAAATCCCATTATTTACAGAATATAGTTCAGATAATCATGTGTGTATATATTGGTGGAAGGGTTTGAATACTCAGAAATAAAACTAAGTTAATTTTGTTATGTATTGCAAATTGTACACCACAATATAAGATTATATATCAATACGGTGGCCTCAATTTCAGTGTACCTGGTACTTTCTGACCTTAGGGAAGCGTATAAAATACACATACACAAAATATATCTTTCGGAAAAGTTTTTAAACCGAGACAGGCTTATTAAAGTCTGCTGTGTCTTTTTTATGAAATTAAACCGTTTTCGAAAAAATAAAATCGAGTTTATTTGTGGAATGTATTGGAAACTGGAAGTAACCTATACAGGCATTAAAATACTGGCTTTTAATTCAGTTATATATTTGATATAACACAAGGGGATGAACAAAAATGAATACCAATATTAATTAGCGATATCCTCCGGTAATACACATCTTACTTCATTGTAATTATTCCCCATGGGGGAGCGGGTGGGCTGTTTAACACCAGCAGGCCCTGTAGAATACTCCCCCCGGCTTCCTCAGTCAATCGTAAGAGGCGAGAAAAGATGCAACTTGTTGGCCGTTGCATCCCGTGTCGGAAGAGAATGAGGTCCTAGATTGAGGGATTGAGTTTGGCTGGCAAAAGGGTGCCACATAGCCCTTCTTCTCCAACTTGTCACTTTGGCTCAATATTCTGCTAGACGGGTGGTCTGATTGGCCTGATCTGATCAATCGGCTCGTCACGTCGAGCCCTGCAATGATAAATTATTAATTCCATCGTAATTAATTAAATCAAAGCTAAACAAAAGTAACATTTTATTATATAGGTTATTACATCCTACCTTTAACTTTTAGATCATTGCAGAAGGCGGTGGCTCATGGGTCAATTAAGTGGGAAACACCAAAATATATTATTTGGTTCTGCTGGGGAACAATTCCCCCCTCAGCAGAGCATAATTTTATTTAGTTTCCTATTTGAGTATACCCCCCATGGAACCCTCGTTACCTTCCCCTGCTGGTTACCGCAGGGGGGTCTCGCCCTTGTTGGCACTCCGTGCAGGGTGGGGGACATGGGTGGTGAAATCTACTACACCCTATAATAGCATCCACTCCCAACCCTATTTAAAAAAGAAAAGTAATTAATATAGAAATAAATGACAAAACAAAAGAAAACTGGCCTAGATTCATAGTAATAACTAGCCAAAATGAAAATAAGTCTGTCACAACAATATCACCGTTTGCGTTGAATAAAACATTAATATCTACTGCTGGAACTCTAAAAAACATAAGAAAACTGCGGTCTGGTGACCTTCTGGTTGAATGCACCAGACAGCAACAAGCAGTAAATTTACTTCAATTATAGAAAATTTTAGAGTTACCTGTGACTGTAACAACCCTGCTAATTAGGAAAAAATTAAATATCCTCAGCAATTTTTACTTCACCTCGGCAATTATTTTAGAAACTATGAACAGGTCAAGACTTAAATTTTAAGGAACAGAACATTTGTTTTTTATCCATCAGGTGTTGTTACAGTTGTATGATCATTATCATACATTTAGATATAAAATAAATCATGATCTATCATCAGCGTGAACAGCTGGTTATGTCAGCACACTTCCGATACTTTAAGTACACTTTAGTCACTGTCAGAGTCGGAGGTATCTGTGGATGAGCATGTTGAACATGAGGAGGAATCTAGTGACTGACTCACACCCATGTCCATCTCAACCAGTCTATCCCCCTCATCAATACTGTTACTTGGCCCTGCTTCTGTAGGTAAGAATAAACAATTTTTTTGTTGTATCCCCTGTTTTGCACCCTTAGGCCTACTATGTTCTTTGTATCCACCTAAACGAGGTGCCCTCTTCCTAGGGTTACCATCTGGATAACATTCCAGAAATTTATCAACAACAGTATTATACCTATCAGCACTAAAACTTTCAATATCATTGGATGCAAGTATCAGTAACTGTTCAATTGTTTTGTTGTTTAACGACAACCTTTCTTTTGAAAGGATTCGAGCAAAACGGCTGAAGATTCGTTCCACATCTGCACTGCTAATTGGCAGTACAATTGCAATTTCTGCAATATGTAAAATGTTATTTATGGACAGTGCAGTTTGGGCAAAGAACAGTTCTTGCCAAGCCTGTTCATTGGTTGATTTGTTAAGAAAACTTGTGACATGTAAGTGTAAACAGGTAAGCTCCTGTTTCAGTTTAGTTAAGTCACATCCGTTGGAATCATAAAGTTGATCAGTAGTCTTGAACTTGTATGATTTCAGGTCAAGGAAAACTGAGGCAGCACAAAACACCGGGTTCTCAACAAAGTCTTCGAATCGGCTGGCCAGGTTAACTTGAAGACTCTGGACAACATCTACCATCTCTGTGTGAACCTTGCAAATAATAAAGTGAAATAAATTCATTAATAAACTAATTTTTTAATTATTTTTTGTCTGTCCATACAATAAAATAAGTTGTATTTCGTATCACTGTTATTATAAATTGAACTGATTGAGTTGTTCAATAAAATATAAATCATCATGATCCATGATGTAAATTATACAGATTGATTAGTTGAATGATTAATTGAATGATAGAATGCCCTACTTTAATAGCTGAGTTAAGCTAAATAAAGGCAGTGTTTCCTGCAGATACAACACTGTCACAACCACAAATTATTTATATTATGTGATAATGTTAGGCCTTTTCCTAAGAAACATTATATATATATATATATATGTTGTCTGTTGACATTGGTTGAAGGTGAATTAATTTTATATAAATAAAACTACAATAGTAAGGCTTACCTTCCTAAGTGCTGTGTCAAGGCCTGTAGTAAAGCTGAAATCATGGAAGGTCTGTAGGTTGTCAGTCTCTTCCGTCTGGATATCAGCTCGAGTGCGACGACCTGGGAAGCTTCCATCATCATCGTTCAAATGAGGCCACACAAATTTTGCCATGGTTGGAAAGAGATCAGCTATTTTAAAGCATGCTGTACCCTCCTCTGTCATGATTTCTGATATTTTGTTCAAAGTTTTTACTGCGTTATTCATGGCAGTGATTGCTTCTGGCACGAGTAGTTTGTTGCTCTCCAGTATTTGAGAAAAGGGGACCAGATGTGCCAGAACATCCTGGCGAACAGCAGCAAAAATAAGCAGTTCCAGTTTTGATACACTTTTGAGATAGCCTTGGAGAATAGCTTTAGCAGTAGCCATTGTCTTATTGTATGGTGTGTGGATGTTCTGATGAAGGAATCCCAACAATATTGGTAAGTTTCTTATAAAGTTTATGCTGGAGTCCACCTGATGGGAAACCCAACGTGAGCCGTTTGGGCGTTTGTACTTGAGGACTTTCATTGACAGATGATGTGCTTGTTTCTTAAACAATCTCCACTTTAAATTTGCTCTTTTGAACAAATAAAAAATGTTACTCAAATTGTTCTCAGTGTCCTTATTTAAATTTGAGTTTTTAAATGAGTCATGGATGGCAAGTTCAGTTTTATGATTTGCACACCAGCCTTTAATTATATGCGGTCCCAATTCGTCCTTTTCAAGTTTGTAAAGTGCCTCATTCACAGCAGCCCCGTCACTCCCATTACCCACTTGACGAAACTTTCTATCAAAACTGAATCCTTGTTTCAGAATACTGTTTTCCAAAGATGCTTTTAGACCACTGGCATTGGTGTTTTCTGGTTCCTCAAGTGCCATAACTTGGAAATTAGGAGTGCCTGCATTGCATGTTTTGATAATGTAGACTTCCTTTTCGTCCATCGTTTTTGCCGAGCTATACCGGTCATAGAACAAAGAGAAATAACGGCGCTTTCCGTTATTCAGGGGCTTTGTGATTTCTTTCTCTCGTATATTTTCAGCAAGAAATGACAACATGATGGGCACAGAGTGACGTGTAGAATAGCCGCTGCCTAAATCCACATTATGTATGCTTCTTTCGAACTTTCCGATAGTCTCGTAGTCCTTAAATGGCCGACCACGGGAAGCGACAAAATGTGCCAACTGGAATTTTCTGATTAATTGCACGCGTTGTCCTTTCGTATATGCCCTAACATTTTCATCCAATGTCGACTGAAAAGTACCTTTCGTTTCCGCCGGACTGTCAACTTTTAATGCAAGAACAGCTTCGCGATGTGCGGTCGATTTCGCAATGTGATCAAGCATGTTGCATTTTTTAATACCATGTGATCCTTGGATGAGTTTGTCCGATATTTGCGCGATAAATCCATGTTGATGATTGCCACGTGATGCGGGCGTAGACCTGTCTTTTTTAGCATAAAAGTCATGACACACTCCACAATAGATGGTTTTTACCGTCTCTCCATTGTCTTTTAACGTATAGCGAACACAATCTATCCCCCACGCGTCAACTGTCTTCTTTTTCACCATTTTGACACCTGTTCCGATACAGCCGTGACGACCTCGTTTTCAATTTACTCCCAGTGGACAACTTTCATTTTCGTAAATGGATTGACCCCCCCTCTAGGACAAATTGTGCTATAAATAGTAGCCATGTGGAGTTCACTGATCACGTGTTGATGTATAAAGGGCTGCTTTCCAGTGAAATATTCAGGCAGCGTTTTTTCGGATTGTCGTTGGTCAAAGCAACTTTTGTGATCGGAATTACGCAAAAAAGGTTTAGATGCATTTGCTTACAATGGTCAGCTCGGTAAAACGGATCCTCGGCAATTTTTTTGCCGAGGATAATTTTATTTTTCCATAGCAATTTCCTCAGCAAATGCCGAGGCTAATTATCAAGGTTGCATTAGGCATGGTTAAAATATATCCACGTATAGGCAGGCGTTGATGGAGTGTTGGTTAAAAGCCGGAAATATCTGTCATTGTAACAATGGACGGAAGCCTCAACAGATCTGAACCATATGTCCGATTTCGGGTAAGCGTACCACTTGAAAAATTACACTTTTACTGATATAATTTACGCCTTTTCAGTAATTATTAATAGGATATACTCCATTCAGATAGAACCAGTAACAACTTCTTGCAAACAGTATTTTTTCAGAAATCTGTAAAGCTACGGATAAAACTAGATTTTAGTCATCATTATGACAAGGACCAAGTTTAACAACTTGCTTAATACGTTTTACAAATTATTAAGATTATTTAACATACAGACCTGGTTATATTTACTGTAGGCTTGATTATTATTTTATTTTTTTTTAGAAAAAAGTTTACAATTAGGTACAACATTTAGAATAAAAGAATGGAGGTGAGTTATATTTGTCAATTGAGATATATGTTATGTACGCAGCCGTGGAAGGGACAACATAAATATATAATAAAAAAATTCTCAGGGCCCCATCATTTTATAACTTTTTTACAACACCATGGTCAAGTTTAGTCAGCAGGTGTTTTTTTTTTACACAGAATAGCATTGCATTGTGAGACGAAATACATACTAGAATTTATGAACGGGAACTTGATGCACCTTCCGATTCGAGTTATGCAGTGTATCCAGCTTTCGTTTGATGCTTCAATCGTCGTTTTGAGAAAAAACGACCGATACGGCTCTACACCCATGTTTTTTTACACATGGGCGAGCTGCCGCAAGCTGGCAATACACATATGCAGTCTCCGACTTCGGCACTCTCCGGCACGATTTATGGCAGGCAGAAAGACCTATGCAGCCTGTACATCGTGGTAGCGATCATAATCACGACGGACCCCCTATTTGCGCATTGATCATGTATCTTATTATTACTCGAATAAAGGGGCGATTTGACTGGTATTAATTTGGTTTCATAATCGTTTTTTACGATTATGAAAAATGAATATTCATTTCATTTCAAACTTTTTTGTACTCAATAGAATTGACTTGTCTGTTCAATGTATGCAGCGGAAGTGTCTTGCTGTTTGGTTCAATGCCATACATGCGAGCGCTGTTTTATTGTTGAGTTATTTATTCTGACCGATAAACATGTCGGCAAAATGCTTTTACAATTATTATATACATTCATATTCATTCATACCTACATAACAGCAGGAGCAAATGGGAATTTATTAGTTGTGGAGACAAAATACATAAAGTTTATAATCTGCATTAAATGTTTAAAATCATTAGTATCTTCTCGGTGGGATTTTTATCTGGTACAATGCTCGAGAACTGTTTTGTGCATGGGGTGAAAGTTCGATACTGTTTAAGTAAACTAAAACTAAGTGGACAGGTATTTTATTGGCAGTTAATTAATAAGGCAGTAGATGATAAGTGTTAAACGCCCACCGTGAATTACATACAGGCAAAGAATAACAAGCGGTCTCGGACTCTGACAACTAAGTTTTAATGTTCACATGCCTTCATTGTCAATTTTCAAAACCAGTAAATCTACAGCTTAATACCAGTGTCTTTTTATGACGAAAATTACCAAGCATCGGAAAATACGCATCGCAACGGAAAATGTTTATACGTAATCTGATACACAATTGTATACAGTTATATTCATGCAGTATGTTAATACAGAAGTATACGGGTTTTGTGTTTTATCTTATTTCAGATATGCACACGTCTGTGCTGGGCAAAGAACCGTTGAACGAATCGTGAAACGATTGCCACCAGTGCTGATCCTGTCTATTGGCGATCTTGTCCAGCTAAAACTTCTTCCGGGGGATGTAACTGGATATTCTGAATCCATCGTTATCGACGGCCAAACGTTCGCTTTGATTGGGGTGACTCTTTATCAACACCCATCGCACTTTGTCTGTTGCTTGAAATCTAAAAAGCACGGGTGGTTGTATTATGATGGCTTAGATGGACAGCTGTCCAACGTAACTAGCTCGATTTTTCAAACCTGCATTCCTCAGAATACTGTGTACATAAAGTGCTAAAGCATTATGTTTGTAGCACATCCCCATAAACATTACATGAGCAGAATTCGAACAGCAAACATACCACAAATCTATAGAACCAAATGTCAACTTCAATGAAACGCTAACTATTTAAATATCAGAAATATTAAATTCCCTGATCACAAGCATCTTTAAATGATTGCAATTCAAAACTCAAGGCCGATCATCTAGCGACAACATAAGTTTACAGAGACTACAGTACTATTTTAATGAAACGTGTGTACCTGACTTGAAATTGCATTAGGAATATATTACTAAACTGGTAACTAACTTCACATTTAAACAAAATGTCTGGGTTGTCCGCCCTCAAAACGTAATGTCTCAAATCAACTGTGTGTAATTAAATTATTGCAATAAAGATAATTAAACATGTCTTTTTCTGTCGGATCAAGTTTAACTTTTCCAAACAAGAGGAATCATACGAAGCAACAATGTCACAAGTTATGTTTGCTCACTATTAGGTTTGACACAATTTAGATGTAAACTACACAAATTTTCATAAACGACGTAAAAGAAAAAGTACAAAGAGATATTGAAATATAAACTTTTCATCGAATAGAATACAATAAGTAAATGCTATAAAGATATACTTTACACACGGTTATGACTTGATGACCATTTAGAATATATACATATATGTGGCAAAATTGAGAACAGGCAGCTGATAGAATAGCAGCATTATTCACAATTAAACACTGTCATTAATGACGAGTCACCTAACTGAGTTCATGTTTGTACTATTGCTTATTTACTTTAATACATATCGTTTATCTTTTTGATAGAACATTGGTTAAGCTTTGTTCTGATCTGCTTGTTTTGCACGTGTAAAGGAACGGATGTATAATTTGTGTTTAAAATGTGTGATAGATCATCGAAAAAGTCGAGTTTATTTTTCATTTTCTGGTAAAAAAAAAACAACATTGTCACGTAAAGTAAATGTACCACCTTATTTATGCAACGAAGTTGCAGTCTTCTTATCTTTTTATTGTTTTGTTAGAGATCTCACAATTTAAGCTACAGAGATAACTGTATACTTACACACGTATATTTTATTTTTATACACACTGTTCTCTATTCTGAAAGCGTTGGAACCATAGTAAATATTTATCACAGAACAGGATAGAACGCGTATTTTATTTTGGCATACGTATTGTAACAAAGAAACCCTCTGGTCTGATTCAGTCCATATTTTATAGACAGTCAGTTAATATAGTTTGGAGTCACTTACTCTTTCTTAACTGATTGACCGTCTAATCCTCGTGTCATACTCAGATCTAGATGTCTGTCAATTTCAGCCTATCCCCGATTTAGAAACCATGTTCGAAAACCCCTGGCTATCTCCATAGCTATTTCCACTCCTACCTAGTTCTCACTCTTCTCTTCTCTTCTTTTTCTATCCCAGTTCTTTAGTTCTCTCTCTCTTTTTAACCTTTCCGAAATCGTCTGTTTAACGGACTAATTTCGATTGGTCAAGCCAATTAGAGACTAAAGTAGCATACCATTGGCTATAGTATTTGATTGACAACTAAACAGCTACCAAGCGACAGGCGGTGGTGACCATGCCAATGCCACCAAACGTGACTTACATATATGAATGAATGTAATATAATTTTTTTTTTACTTACAAAAAGTAAACTTTCAGAAAAAAAATACTATTCTGAAATTCACTTCATAACATGGCCAGCCTTGACAGTTTTACAATGACCTCTCTCTAGCGTATTACGTTATAAGATACTTTATTAAACTGGTCATTTATATACCTGGGCTTCATTTCATGAACACATTGAAACGTTCCAACAGCAATATTTAGCAGTTGTATTAGCTCTAAGCCTGCTAAAGTGGCCCCTAAGAAAATATATTAATATGGGAATCAATCTTTACGGCTCAATACTGTAATGAAAGGGAAGCTGCTTTGACTTAACCAGATGATCATTTAGATCTCTGAGAGAGGAGCACACATTTTAGGCACAATATTATACAATCCTATATAAGGCGGTTTGTATACATTATATGTTTACTTCGTTACGCCTACGAGATGCTCAGCAGTCCACAGAGCTAGCTGATCGAGTATGTATGAAGCGAGCAGAAGAGAGTCCATCGTTTTAGGTACATACCAAGGGCTATGAATAAGAATAGATTGTATAATCAATACATCTTACACAAAGAAGCTTTTAGTTATATGAGAGCAGCGAATGTTATTTGTTCTTATTTTAAATTTGACTGACAGATACAGCTATGTACATGTAGAAGCCTATGCTGGAAAATAGCTCATAAAGACGGCATTAATAAAATGTCTGATATCCGATCAACTATTTTTCTGTCTAAATTCTTGCAACAGCCAGCTGACTTGGATTAGAACATCAATCGATATTTAAACGTTATACTATACCACTGTTGTGAAACGATTACAATTAAAAAGATCTCACCGAGTTGCAGTCTCACAAAAACCAGCGTTCAAATGTTCGAAAATAAACTGCCTTGTTACGGCTAACTTGTTGTCACTTCTTCATTTAATCTACACAATGGACATTTCTGTTTACGTATATATAAAATAAATGACAAAATTGTGGAAAATAATTTGACATAAGTGAAGCTCTTTTGAACATACAACGGGAAAAGGTGGATTTTGGAACGCAAATGAACACCTACAATGAGTCCATGCAAGCCAAAAGGTACAAATTTCTCCGTCGCACACCATGAGGGGTGGCAGGGACCGTAGCTTAAGCGCACAGGTCAACCACTAAGCCACGGTCGCGGCCACCTCCTCATGGTGCGCAACAGAGAAATAAGTCTTACTTCGATGTAGCGTTTAAGGGATCGAGTCCGTCTGTCGATATGAGGGAGTCACACAATGTGACTCTGGCAACCATTGGCGGTGGTTATTATGATTGATTGATTCGTGTTTAACGCCACATTCAGCGGTATTTCAGCTACGCTGTGGAGAGAACATGTTGTCAAAACAGTTTTATCCAACACTCTTTACCTAAACACAAATTTCCATAAGGCTGTAGCAGTAAACATCAAAAATAAAACAAATCGACTGAAATGTAATATAAACAATTTAATAATGCTAACGTTTTTTTAAATATTTTTTTATATTACTTTATTGTTTGTTTTTTTTTTTTCAGTTGTTTTTGTTTTTTCTGTATTCACAAGTTAATGCAGATAGAGCTATTTACAATTATTTATAATATCAATGTCGAGTTTTATTTTTTGCGAGCCACCAGCACTATGTGTTCTGTTGGCTTTTAACCGAGGGTGTTTGCCCTTGTGCCGCCCTCGAGAAGGCGGG